>SSBO01000001.1:11761474-11989277 GCA_005281725.1 Wuchereria bancrofti | reverse complement strand
ATACATGATAGCCTAGCTTAAAAATAATATGATTTTATAATTTATATTTTTCTTTGCAAAAAAGTGAGGAGAAAATGAGGCAAAAAGCAGAAAAAAACTATAATAATTCTTTTAGAAAAATTCTTTGGGAAATTATTTCAAATATGAAAAAATTTATTGAAATCAATTTTCAGCAAAAAAGAAAAATTGTAAAATTGAGGTATTGAAAAAAAAAAAGGATAACTTTGAACAATCTCTTGCATACAACTTTAAGCTATGTTCAGTTTGCTTATTATTTTATGTAAAATTAAAAGTGAATTCAAAAGTGTTTAACAGTTGCACTTTTTCGCATGAAGTGATATAGCGTAATATTTAAGTCAAAAGCGCATTTATTATTAACAATAAATAAATCAGTCGATTTTATACTATTACATTTTGAAATGCTTGATATTTGTACTTGTAAGAACAAACAAAATTTTGCTGCAAAAGCCAATTTATTTATCATTTTAAGGATGAAACGAAATTTTAATTGGCAATATTTAAGCAAAATTCTACCTTACAAATATTTCACTTTGAAGTAAGTAATGCAACTTATACTTCAAGTTAGGTAAAATTAGATTGAACTATTGTTGCTACAGTAATGCTTCTACTGTAATGCTTCTACAGTAATGCATGTACAGTAATATATGTGAATTTAAAAGAAAATTTTGATGTTTGAAATTGTTGATTGGATAATAGGGAATAATTTGAAAATTTCAATTTAGTAAAATATTTTAACATGCTTGGGATATGACTGTAAAGGAGAGATAGCCCGGGATAAATTGCGATCGGATTTTTTCATACAATATTATTAAAAATACTTTGGTAATTTCAACTCAACAAAATATCCTTCACATATTTGGGTATGGTTTCATTTGGTACCTAATGATCTACCATCGCTACCATATACTCACCATTCCTTTCTCTACAATTGTATCGAATTTCTGCTTTGTTACCATAACATTTTTCCACCAAATATAAATTTAGTAGCCACAATACAATCGAAAAGATCAAAGTATAGCAAATGCCAAATTGCACAGAGAAATTTTTTCTGTCGTTTTGCTGAAATTAGATGTAAATTGATGATACTAATAAATTGGTCCAATCTTAATATTATCGGTACTAATCAAAGTGTAGAGAAATTGATTTAATAAATTTGATTATTTATTTCACTGAACATATTATAACTTATTCAAAAAAGTTTTTTTTTTCTTCTATTTCCACAAATTGTTTCCTTTTGCAATTTTTGCTACTTTAAATTGCTTTCGCTTTTTGTATTCTTTTTTTTTTTGCCTTTCAACCATTTCGTTCATTTTTATTCATTTTCTTGTTCATTTTTAAAGCAGAAAAAAATTATATAATTAGCTACCATTAGTCATAATATTTGAACTTATATTTCAGAGATTGATAAATGAAAAGAACGATGATGATAAAATTAATGATTAATGGATGAAGAAAGAGAGAATGAAAAAAGAATGATGATAAGAAAGAGAAAAGAGAAAAATTTTTTATTTTAACTTAGATAAGATTAGAGGAAATAAGATTAGAGGAAAAGCGGATACAAACAGCTGTTAAAAATGGTTTTCTTTTTGCTGTTGTTGCTGTAGGAATGTTTAAATTAAATTATGGTTTCGCTTCTCATTTCTCTTAGCACTTGAAACTTCGTCTTCGTCTTCGTCTTTTTTCCTTTCTCATTCATCACTAAGTCAATTTTATTTTTTCCACTTTTTATGTAATTTAGGTAAAAAAAAAAATATTTTTCTTCATTTGTTAACTGATTATATGACATTGCACATTAGAGAATATACAATAAAATTCAACTAATTTTTCTTAGGTTTTTTTTTTTTAAATAATTGCTTAAAAAGTGTTAGCGTTGTTAATGTTTATAGAAAATTTGCTCAGACAATTAAAATTTTTGCTATAGCTTGGTAGCAGTGTTGTACCAATGATATTAATATCATCACCAACAGATAATATTTTTTGTTCTTTAAATTTTGAATTTTAAATGTTAATTTTCCTCAAATCAAGAAATGAAATATTTTAGTGTTAAGTGATAATGAAAGATGTATGATGATAAGGAAACATAGTCCATTAAGCAATTATCAAAATTTTTATGCTAGAATTTAATTTAGGATTTACGCATGCCTTCTTAATAATAGTTTAAATAAATGATTTCAAAACTATTTTACTTCTAATTTTTTTGAAGAAATTAGAAAGAGATGATTTTAATCATTGGGAAAAGTCTATGTAGTGATTAAATGGTCAGAAAGGCATTTCAAAGTTTCAAACAGCTTCTTATAATGACAAATCATTTGGATTTTTTAAATAAATTGCTTTGTCAAAGAATTTTATCATCATTAATTTTATCGCCTAAAATATTGCCAAAAAGAATTATACATTTTTTTGAAACAAAAATTCTTTTTTTAATCAGCTATCATTTTCAAATGCTAAATATCAAAATTTGAGCAGAGCTTTGCCAACGATATTAGAGAAGTAAATAAGAATACAAAAAAAATCTACTGGGTGATGACTAAAAAAAGTAGAGGCATATACGCTGATTAAAATTTTGAAATGACAATTGAAATCAATGAAAAGGTGATAAGGAAGAAAAAATAATATAGTTCTATTCAAAGTTCAACTATCTTACAAATATTTTCTTATGAAATTAAAGCAGTTTTCCATTTTTTCAAAAAGTTTAAAAGTAATTTGATTAGTGGAATATTTGGAAGAAATAATTATCTTTAAATAATCTTAAATATCATAAAGTCAATGTAATTTAAACTATATTTTGTTACTGAAACTTAATTTAAACAAAATTATTATTACCAATATATGAAGTAGGAATGATTATCATAGTTATGATAAGGATAAAATATCAATAGTATCATATAGTATCGGTGTAAAGTAAAGTCTAAGTTAAATTTAAAAACTGGAATGGTAAATTTCCCAAAAGTATCTAAAGATAATGACCAGAATGTCTCTAACGATATTGTTACTAATAATATGATTACCAGCAGAATAATTTTTGTATCAATGACTGGAATGGAATTGCAGACATACCTTGAAATAAGCAATGAGCAGTTTAATTTTAAAAAGACCGGAAATTTTAATTCCGGATAAGCCAGTTTTACTCTACTACCGAAGAAAAGTAGCAGAAAGAGATATCTAGTTGTAAATAAAATATGTGAAAAATGTATACATTAGTCAATGTCAAAGAATAAAGAAAAATAGATATTTAAAGGTGGCAAAATAATTGATCATTTTTTATCTAAAAGAAAAAGGGAAGGGAGAGGGAGGGAAATAGAAAGAGGAAAAGAGGAAACATGTTCAAGCAAAGAAATTTGTTAAAATTAAGATTGATTAATATTAATATTGAAGTGATAAAAAGGAGAATGATACAAGAAAATATCAAAAGATTGGAATTTTTAATTTTATATATTTCACAGTAATCATAATAATATAATGTGGCAAATTTTAATGTTCATTTTTTTTTTACTTTTTTAATCTAAGAAACAATATTCGTTCAAATAGTAAAATTAGAATAAAACAAAATAAGTCATTGCTGCGAAAACATAAACATCCACAATTTATCATTGATAATTTTTCTCGCTTTTTGTTGAAAAATGAAATATGAATGAACTTGAAATTTTGAATGGCATCTATTTTTTTTCTTTTTGAAACAAAATTTACATTACAGACATCTAAATATATTTTGAATAATATTAAATAGCTTAATGCAAATATGTATATCCAACCTGAATGTAAAATAAATGAAAGCTAATTTAAGCTGAACAGTCATAGAAGACTTTTTCAACCTATTATACCCTAGCATCTACCAATTCTTGAGTGGGATAAATAAACAATGATTCTCGACGATTCTTGCAATGATTGTCGACATGATAACGGATATATCATGCTATGCGTTAGCATAGAACAGCTGTTTGATAAGCATCTTCTTGTGCTATATGTTTTCCCTCCTTTATCGCACTAAGAACTAAAAATTTCTGCAAAATAAATGAATGGTTGATAATGGAGGAGAAACACACTTCTGACACCTCTGAAACATAATAATGATAATAACTTTTGCTTACACTTTTCCTTCATAATATAAATCAAATCCCGTGTGACACAATAGCAACAGTCTTCAGAAAAATACACTCATATTATTTTAATTGACTAATTTCTGATTTTATGTTCAAATTAACTATAATTTCACTTTAATAATTGCAACAGAAGCAATCAAGAAAGATAAAATAGCACTGATAATAATAGTTATTGCAAGATATAAATTATTTGAAGGTGTTCAAGCATTTCGAAAGTGCTACTATCATTGATAGATTGACTGCTTAACTTTCGTATTTACAAATGATATAGATGAGATGTTTTGTTGAATGATCGAAAAGCTTCTTCCACTTCGAAATGAAAGAATGAAAACTTTTCAAATGCTGAAGACATTTGCGCTTGTGCATAACAAAGTTAAAAATTTTATATTTAGAATTTGAAGTTGTCATTCATTCTATTAGTCCTATTGTCAGAAGGCATTTTGGATAGGATAGGACAAGTCTTGCTTTAAGAAATTGAGATAGGCAAATGAAAAAAAATGAAAAAGAAGAAATGATTTGGCAGTAGTCCTCCCTTTTTTGCTATAAAAACCTTTTCTCTGTGGTTAACATTTTTTTTTTCTCCCGGGAAATCATTTAGCAAATTTTCACCAATCAGCTAATATGACTAGAATCACAGGGAGTTTCTTAAACTATCGAAAACTCTCTCCAAACATTTTCAACAAGCTTTTTCCTCTGATCATAATTTGTGCAAAAATTTTCTATCTTTTAAATGAAAACTATAAAAAGCAATAAAAGTTTTAACACGAAAATAAAAAGCAACAAAAATTTAAAGTAATTAAAAGCAATAAAAATTTAGAGTCATGTTACGGTAGAGAAATCAATTATATGTAATATTAATAAGATATGACAAAATAGCAAAAATGTTAGAGAATTGCAAGAAAAGACAAACAAGCAGACAATCATTATTAATTTTATGTTACGGTAGAGAAGTCAGTTCTTATTATTGACTATTACGGTAGAAAAACTGTCATCGCCTGCTCTGGTGAAGAAAATGTCATAATTACTTACTACGGTAGGGAAATTAACTATCATTATTAATTGATACGGTAGAGAAATTAATTGCCGTTATTACCTATTACAATTAATTGTCATTATTACCTATTATACATTGCCTATTGTATTAGTAACTATTGTGGTAGAGAAATTGTTATCATTAAATGCAACGGTAAAGAAATTACCATTAACTATTACGGTAGAATTTATTAAATGTACATAAAATTAATTATCACCATAATTAATTAATTATTATTAAATTAATTATCGTTATTAAATGTACATTACAGTAGAGAAAATTATTATTAATTGCATTGCATTACAGTAAAGAAATTGAATAAAACGATGAAGAGATGAAATAAATTTTAGAACAATGAGATGAAAAAGAGATAGGCATAAGATAAGTGCGAAATAATTTATTTTCCAAACATAAATAATGGTGTAGATTATGTTTTTAAGGACCTACCCAAATACTACCCATGTTTAATGTTTGTTTTGCAAACATTTGAGTGAGAAAAAAAGACATTAATGTGATTTCCTTGACTTTAACGATAAAACCTTTTCAGCATGTCTCATGTTTCTTCATGCTTTTCCTAAAGTGTTGAATAATAAACATTTCTATCATTGTTGAGATGAAGGAATTATACATAGAATGATCGTAGATTAATAATTTCAAACTTTTCTTTAAGTCAAAGAGAGAGAGATAGCATGAGAGAAAAGTGAAAATTAACTATTTCAATATCATGTTGTTTGTTAAATTTTCAGAAAGGCTAAAATTAAAATTGTCATTTCAAGAATATTTCATATTAGAACAAGTCGTAGAATAGTATTTGCTTCAAAATTATTTTAAATAAGCCATAAAAAAGCATATATATTGCACTATTTGCATAATTTGTATAAAAATAAACCGATTCTAAATTTGAGTAGAACTTAAAATTTACATCATATTACATCACTTATTCATTATTCAGTGAACATTTCCTTCCAGCAATATAAATTATGCATTCAAATGGAATTAACTAGGCCCCAAATAATTTAATTTTATTGTTTATTTATTTTTTCTTTCTTTTTTTTTGAACTTTCTACTGTATGCGTTTTAATAAATGAATTTGTTTCCAGTTGGAATTAATATTTAATTATATTGTAAAATTTGATTCATAGCAAAGCAAAAATAAAATTAGTTAACATTTATTACTGTTAGTAATGAATGCTTTAAAAACAATGTAAATATTTCACACATTTAACGATAAGCGTATCATTTATACAATACAGTATATTAATTAATCAGTTATCTTTCACTTAACACATTAATCAGTTATAACACTTTTATGCTTTTCAAAGATTAAAATTGCAAAAATTATAATTTTCAAACTGGTTGTTAATATAGCTATCGTTGAAGCTTATTTAACAATTAAGCATGCAATTATTGATTTAGCTAAATGATAGTTCTACAAATTACATTTTGCAAATCTTAATAATTAATAAAATTACTTTTTCGAAGCAAATAAAAAATGCACGATTGCGCCAAATACCGCCAATCCCATTGAATCATTCGTTCCATTCTGCTTGTTATCATAGCAATAAATTTTTCTCTAAATTAGTGCTTTTTATAATCACTGATTATTTGAAATGAACAAATCGATTGAATGAGGCGATCTTGTCAACTATCATTTCATCAAGCGCTTTATGTCTGTATGCCAATAACACTTAATTATTATTTGCATCAAAATTATTGGTTAAATTATTATTAAATAAATTAGTTTAAAATGATTGCTATGTTAAAAATCCAGGCAAAATTCAAAAACTAGTTAGTTCAAAAAACGATAATTTAAAAAAAAGCATTTAGAAACTTATAACTATCAAGCAAAATGGTTATTTTTTTCAATTTATCTAAGCATTTAAATCGATTTTAAAACTTTTTTTAATTTACCAAATTATCTGCTCAAAGTAATTAAGGAGACGAAACTAACTACACTTCAAATAAAAGAATTAAAAAATAATAATAGGAAAAAATTACATTTCCACGTGGCGTCTGTTCTGTAAATATATGTTACTACAATATGAATTGAATTAAAAATATACAAATTATTAATAAATTATAAGAAGCTTAAATTTGATGTATGGCAGCACAGTCATGTTTTGCTTCATTTGCATATTGTTTTGATAAATAGATCAACTTTTTTGCCAAGTTCATTTTAATTATTAATGCAAACACGAATAAGAATCAAAAGCTATCTATAGTAATTTTTATGAAATGTAAGGTTAAATTGAGAATTTAAAGCATTTTAAATTTTACAAAACAAAATTTATATTTTTATTTGACAGTTTCGGTTTACTCTTTTTTTCTTTTTTAATCGATTGCTATCTGTTAAATCATTTACTTTAATCATTAATTTTAAGCTACAAATCATTTATTTCAAGCTCGAAATCAGTTAAGCAATTAATTGCTCAAATTGATTTTGCTTCTTCTTTCAATTAATCGATATAATCTTAACATTTTCTTTTGTCTTTTCTAGATTTGAAATTAAATTAGATAATTGTTTTTAAATGTATTTAAATGTTATAAACTTGAAATTGAGTAACATTCATAGAAAAGTATGTTTTGGAATAAAAACAAACAAAAGATAGTTATTTTTTAAAATTCCCCGCAAAATTCAAATTCCAAACTAACCTTTTACTTTTTCTCTCAATTTTAAGTAAAAAAATTTTTGTTTAACTTATTCGAAATGACATTTCTTTTTCATTTTCTACTCCTTACTTTTTACTCTTTACTTTTACTACCTGAACTCCTTCCTATTTCATTGAATTCAGCTAAATGGCTGAATTTAACTAATTGTGTTTAATGAAGCTTTAAAACTAGTCATAACATCATCTATTTATTATATTTTCAAAAATTTCCAACTCTTTTAATTGTTTATATTTGGAATTAAGAATTAAATACAAAAAAAATTTTTCTTTTTTATTTTTCAAGCCAAATCTTCATATTTAATTTAATAGTTTTCGATTTTATTAACAAAAATTTTAATTTAAAGTTTCCATTTCATTATTATTAGATATCTGATATGTATTTAAAATATTGCTAATGCTTTTATTAGAATAACTAGAAGTCTGGCTTTTTTTTCGTCACTTTTCACAGATAAAAATTACTTTCAAAGTTGTAACATTAAAAAAAATTAGTTAAAAAATCAAAATTACTAGTAAAAAATGTATCCGAACTTTTTTCTAATTTGAATTTAGAATTAAAAATAAGCTTATCAAATTGAATACTTTTTCAATTTCTGATAATTTCATTTTTTGATTTTATTTCTTTTTTTTCTATTATACTGAAGTGATTTACCTGAACAAATATGTTGAATGAAAATAATATAAAAAATAATATCTCTTAAATTGTAAAGCGTTTATTGAAATTTCAACAAACATTAAACAGTTTCTCATTTTATTGCAAGCTAAGAATGCATTTTGCATGGAAAAATTAAGGAAGTGCAATAATTCTAATTATTAAAAGACTAATCATAGTTTATGATTATCAGTATAGTAGCATTTACTTTTATCACTTTTTTATCGTTATCGGCAAACCATTCGTATTGGTGTTTTTTTACTACTCTTTTTTTTTTCATGGTAACTAATAAATTGATATAAATATATTTAAAAAGAATTATATTGTTTAAAATAGAAATAAATAGTTGTCAAGTTAATTTATCAGATAATAAGTTGATAAGATGAAAAAACATATACGACAAAAAAGAGAGCACATAGGGATGGTTGGTGGACTAATTAATTAATTAATTAATTAAGTCACTCTCACAAATAAAATATCGGATAAGGCAGTGACTTAATTAATTAAATAAGCAATCTGTGCTAATAATATTTTCTTCTGTGCATGAGATATCTGCTTTTTCTACCACTACCAATGGATCCAGCTCACTGTGACATAATGATCGAAAAAATTGATCTCACTGACTATTTCACCTTTAACCTTTAGTTGAGATAATCAGAAAACATATCCTTTAAAAAAAAAATAATAAATATATCCAAAACAAAAGATATATATCCAAAACATAATCAATCAAATTTTACATTTCTCATAATACTCAATTTACTTAAGTTAATCAATTTCCGCATAAACATGCAGATCGTGTCATTTGCGCCTAAGCATAGTGCATGTAGAGACACATATACGACATAATAACTTCCTTTACTTTTGTTTTGGAGAAATTGATTAAATTAAAATAAATAAATGCAAAAGAGAAGAAGGAATATATAAAATACATGGAATTAAAAGAAGCAATTAATTAATCAGAAGCGGGAAAAGATAGAGCAATAGAGATAAGATAGATAATTTATGAGAGAAATTGTTGGAAAAGACGAGTTCCGGATGTTTATTCACATTATCAAACAATCCGATTTTCCGGTTTTTCTTTTAATGATATTTCAAAATAAACCGATTTATGTTTTTATCGTAAATATCAACTAACGATTATAAAGAAAGATGCAAATGTAATTGATTATTCAAGTCTGTCACGTTAGGTTAAAATGAATTTGATAATTATCAAGTTAATTTTAGCTTAATCAATTATTTTAACATCTAATTCAATAGAATTCATAAATAAATGGTTGGATAAAAATAGCACATCTTTCCAATTGTTTATGTATTTTAAAATCTAATTCGAGTTTTTTTTTTTTTTAAGGAAAAAACAAGAAAAATTAAAAATAATAGAAGTGTCCAAAGATATCATGATTTTTTTTAGCTGTCAATAAGGTTACATTTAGTATTAATCAATTTAAATGTTATTTAAAAAGATGAATTTTAAACATAAAATAATGATTTGAGCAAATAAAAGTTACGAGTGATAAATAATAAATTGATATAAATATATTAAGATTGCGTGATAAAATCTACCAAAAAAAAAAGGAATAGAAGTATTGTTAATTTGTTTTTCTTTTTCTTTCCAACAATTCTGATAAATATAAATTTTAATTCTTTTAATTCAAAATGGATAATTTTTTTCTTTCACTTTTTTTGCTCTGTGAACAAAGCTATTCACTTCTTGAAACATTTTTGAAATGTTTTAAAAATTGATAATTTTCAATTCATTTTACTTTTTGTGAACACTTCGCTAACTAATAGTTAACTATCAGTTTTGTTAACAAATGAGCTTATTTCACATTTCATTTTGCCAATAGTGCACTTCAATTTTTTTTTTGTACTAAATTCAAAGAAGCACTTAGCAGATTAATTCATGTTAGAATGGATAAAAGCAAGTCACTTAATTTGCTATTTCCTGGTAAAAAAAGGAAATTTCTTTTTTCAATTTTTATTTCATTTTTTTTCAATTGAATGACGACAATTCAATATTTTTTTTTTTGGTGGGAAGGAAAGAGATCTCCAAATTTTTGACAAAAATTTGAATTGATCGTTTTTTTTTTCAACAAATTTCTATGAAATATTTATTGAATTATTGAAACAAAAATAAATTTAGCGTTAACACTTTTACTGTTTCTATCTAATACAATTTAAAAGTTAATTTAAATTTAATAAACTGAATGTTTTGCTTCCAAAATGCATGTAGTTGGCTTCAATTCCGGAAATAAAGCAACCTAATTTTAAGCTTTGTCAATTAATTACAATTTCAATACTTATTGTAAAAAAAAAAAGATTTTATCGTTTAATCTTTTGTCTAAAATAACATATTGTGAAGAGGTTGGTTAACCTATTAAAAAATTATAAGGCTGAACACAATTAATTTTTTAAGTTTGTAAATAAGTGAAATTTAAGGAAAAATGAAATTTAATTTGTATTTAGTGAAAAGGAAAAGAAAATGATTTGTAAATAAAAAGAGAGAGATTGTTCGTGGGTAAGGCCTGTTGCATTGGTTCTAATAAAAATGAAAATGAAGCATATTATGCAAGTGAAAGCATAGTGGTATTATCATTATTAGTCTAAGTTTTTTTCAGGCCAAGTCTTTTTGGCCAAGATAATTTCTGGCTAATCTTTAAGTTCTTTTTTTTTTTTTTAATTTTTTTAGTATTAAATATTTGAGCATTATTATATATGACAAATTCAAAGTTGTAAATTTATGTGTTTCTTTTTGAAATGCTATTATTATGTGTAATAACGCATGTTATTGAAGGATACTGAGATAAATATAGTCTAATTAGATAAATTTAATTAACAATATTGCTCTGATAAAAGAAGTTGTTTGCCAAGTAATTTTTATGCTTTTATTTTCAAGATTTTAACTTTATACATACTAATTTAACAAATATTATTTCAAATTGTATGAAATAAATTTGAAAAATTTTTGAAATATTTGAAGATAATTTAAAAAAAAAAGGAAGAGAACTCCTATATTATTTCGTAACTTTTATTGATGTTTATCGAAAATTTTATTCAATTTCCAATTTTCAGTGCAGCTTAGTTCCCGATTATATCCATTTTTTTTTGCATCTTTACAAATAAACTTGTATCAAGCAACAATTGAATTTGAAAAATTAAATTTTAAAATGTCAAAAAACAAATAAAACTACTAATAATATATTTTCCGGTTTATTTTATATTTGCCACTAACATTTATTGTGCCAAAACCTACTACTATTCGTCATGTTTTATCGTTTAATCTTTTGTCTAAAATGACACGTAGCAAAAAGTTAACTTATAAAAAAAATTGAAAATTTCTTTGAATAATTTTGTATAATTTAATTTCGAATAATTTAATCCAAATGAGAAATTTGAATAATAAAAATTTATGGTTTAAATGACGAAATTTAATTTGCATTTAGTGGAAAGAAAAAAAAAATGATTTGTAAGCAGAAGAAGGCGTATTGTTTTTATTTTTTTTCGGATAATAACAATTTTTATTAAATATTTTTTAAATACTTTCTCTTTCCAATTTACTAGCTAAATAAATGACTAATAATAATTAATTTAAAAGACAATTGTATACGCAAAGGTAAATGTTGCCTAAAAATTATAAATATTTAATTAATACGACCAGACAATTTAATGTCTAATAGATAAAAACTTTCAATTTTCTCTTTCAGTAATAATAAACAGCTAAAATTAGAAATGTTTCAAGTGAATGATAAAAAGTACAAATGTCATTATCAGTGATAACATTATCTATGTTTATTGCTCATATTTATCACTGTTTAAATCAATTAAATATGCAGTGCTAATGATGAAAGCAAAAGGTACGTTTTCCGGGTAGCAATTTTGTTGTGAAAATGAATTGAAAGAAAGATATCACATAGACAGCTGAAAATTTGAGGTGAAAAATTGAGAATATACAAAATTAAAAATTCTGAATGTGAGGAATTGATTTTTTTAAAAAGATAAAATGTTGAATGAAAATGTAAAATTCTTATTTAATCATGAGTGAGAAAAATATAAAAGAAAAATATATAAAATTATTTACTAAAATTTCATGAATTATCTATTCAGATTACTCATATAAAATGTCACTGCGAGTAATTAATATCTATTTTAGATTTATAATTACTTGAATTTCATTAATTCGATTCTTGCATTTACAGTTTTTTTTTTCACTTCTCATACGACAAACTCTCTTTAAATTTATGAATCAAGGAAATAGATTATAAAAATTAAATTTTAATTACAGTGACGCGTTTAGATAAATCATCTTGGCAGCTTGAATTCGATAGATGAAAATCTCAAGGCTGTCTGTTCTGTTAGTGATAAGAAGGTATCCCTGACAAATGATAAATTGGATAATCTTTCGTTTTTAATTTTTTGCTTAATCAGTGTTTTATATACATTATTCCCTAACATGAAACTATCTTAAAGATATTAAAGGTAACCAGGTGGTGTGTAATAGTTAAAAAAGGATCAAAATGATAAGGATCAAGAATTCACAATTTTAACCCATCCATTAGTTTGTATTTATCAAATTTGATAATATATTATTAATTAATAATTATAAAATAAAGTATAAACTAATAATTCTTCAATTTTAGTCGCTTTCAGCGTAATATTTTCTTGACATTTCCTAGATTTTTAATTTTTAAATTATACTAATGAAAGTAACAGTTCATGTGATTACTGTAAAATAACTGAAGCTAACAAAACAATAAGTAAACTCGAGAAAATTATTTCAAATTAAAATTTAAAATCAAGAATCTCTTCACATAATGCCAATCATCATGTTTTTAATAAATAATAGAAATTTTCAATTCATATTGTTACAGAGCTATTATTGAAGAAAAATGTTTGAAAAATTTTTATACTCAATTTAAATATTTTCAATCTTCATTAGTTGAAAAGTAAGCAGTACTTTTTTCATTAATTTCTATTTCTGATTACTGATAATCAATACCAAATTGATTAGGAATGAATTATCAGTGAAATCTGAATTACGCAATTTAATTGATTGCTCATTGAAAAGAATTATGAATGCTAATAACAAGATATTCAGAAAATATTATTCAGAAAAGTGGAAGAGTACATTACCATACATTCTTTCAACCTTTTACAATTTCAATTCAATCTATAAATTACTAGCATTTTTTTTTAAAAAGAAAGGAAGAAAGAAAAAAACAAATTTGTTATTCCATAATTTGAAACATTTTTGAATTAATAAGTTTAATACTTATCCCAAAAATTAAATAATGAATAGTATTATAAAAATAGGATATATCACAACATATTGTTTATTTCTTCTTTCATTCTTTAATCATAAATTAATTTTAAGTTTGTTTAATAATGAAAATAAAAATTTCTAAGAAAGCCAAGAATATGATATTTTCATTGATCTTCTTGAGTTTTACTAAGTCTTGTCTATTTAGTAAGCCTTGCTTTACTTCAACATCATTTGTTATAGAATTCTTCTCAAACATTTCTTTTTGTTTTTTCAGAAATCTGTGCAAATAAACAAAAACAAATATCGGAAATGGAATTGATATTTCATAAAAGCATCAATTACAGTAAATTACAGTAATGAAATAAAGAATTGATATCTCTATTGGAAATTAATTACATATTATTTGTTGATGCAATAATATTAGGCAAATTATTTGAAAATAAACAAATGAAAAAATGTGTACATCTATTTGATAATATTTGTATTTGAAGAAGTGTTTGAATTTGAAATTATTAAAATTAGTTTTACTACTAAATAATGAAATTTGTAGGTAAGTTGGCTGTCAGTCTCATTGCTCCTAATTATTATACCCTAATAATAACTTTTAGATTCTTACCAATGGTTTAGCTACTTTCAAATTATAATTCAACAATTGTTTAAATTTGTAAAATAATTCCTTCTCGAATTTTCTCGAAATGCAGCAAGAATTACTAATTTTAAGCACTGATACAATTTATTATGAATTTAAACGAAAAGTTTAGAAATTGAAAAAATTTAAAGTTTGAAGCGGTGAATAATTTGCCGCATTTAAACAAACTTCTTATTAAAATATTAATATTCACTTATTAATTTATTAACAAACAATTCAAATTCAAGCTATTTTTTGCTTATTTTTCTAGGAAAAAAACCAGCAAAAAGAAAATAAAACAAAACAGAATTTACTTCCATTCTTATTCAATTCGAGTGTTTAGATTTATTGTTTGTCAAAATGCTTGCATCATAGTTCAAAAAACAGAGCTATTTTAAAATTTTTAAAAAATCAAACAAAAAAAAAAGAAAAAAACAGCAATATAACGTGTAAAAATCTCAAAATAATTCATCGCATAATGTCCAAAGCATTTAAAATTAGAAATAACAGTTTAAAAAAAGAAATAATTGAGCAATGAAATAATTTTTTAAATATTTTTCATACGTAATGCAACGCACAGTATTTCACTTCTCTAAATTAGAAAAATAAAAATTCTCCAAAAAAGAAGAAAAAAAAAGCATTTAAAAGCTTTTGAACATTTTAAATTTCAATAATACAATAATTTTAGTACATTTTTTTTAAAATTTTATCATTCAGGAAAGCTACGATTTTAGACTTATTCATGAAATTCAGCAAATATGTACAAATCAGCAAAATACCAAAATATTCTAATTTATTACACTGATCATTATCATAATATATCATTAATTTTAAGGGAAATGATAAAAAATAATCGCATATTTATTTACTAATCTAAATAAAAATATATTATTTTATCAGTCAATGTTATCACTTCTTAAAATGGTAGCACTAAAGAAGTGATACAATTACTTAACAACAATTTTTCCGACCTATGGTATAAATATTAAAAAGCAATTCATTTTTCCTCATCTGACCTTTTCAATCTCAAATTAATTCTTTGATGTTCAATTGATCTTTAATCTTCTCCAATAACTTGTATACCACAATGTCACATAATTAGATATTTAAGAAATAACAAAAAAAAAAAAAAATGCTTTTCTTGTTTCCATTAAATCAACAAATCACATATTGATCTATCTAATCAAAACATCGATCTATCTAATTAAAATTGATCTATTCCGACCATAATTCATCCTTTACCACAGCTTTTATCAATAATGGCGTACTAAATGTTTCTTTTTATTTATTATTTTATTTATTTTTTTGGAATAACAGGTGGAATAAATTTAACCAAATATTAACAGAGTCATCTAGTGGTATAAAAAATTTCAAGAATTTCTCTTTTTAATGAAACTTAATTTTGTAATCCATAATGTTGAAACTTGGAAATTATATTACTATAGTGATATGATAATAGCTATGTCTCTGAGACATAAAAAAACTCAGATGGAATAAATTTAACCAAATATTAATAGAATAGTTGATGTAATTTATATAAAACTAAAGAATTTTTTAAATATCGCTGATTAGCATGGCATTCTAAAAAAAAACCAACCGAATAATTTTAATAATAATCAGTTACTTTTAGTTAATCATTAATTAGTGCATATTATATCAAATTTTTTATTCAAAATTCTATGTATAATTTAAAAATATTTGTAATGAAATGAATAAAGTGCATATGGATGAGTGAAAATTTCTATCAAAAATTGTCTAATTTGGAGACATTCTTTATAAGTTTTATTTACTTACTTTCATTTAGTAATTTAAGGAACGATTATTTACACTCAAATTAAAGTCATTTGAGTTATTTCAAAAATTTGAAAAATTTAATTTTCTCATCCAAACAACTGTATCAGTTGCAATTTGCAAAATTCTAGACGAAAATCTTGCTATAGAAAAAGAATCAGTTAGCTAGTTTTGAGCTTAAGTTTGAGATTGATAGTCCCAACTTCAAGATAATTTTGTTCACACATTAGCAATAATGAAATCAAATTCAATTATCGAAATTCTATTTGTTATCCGAAAAAAAGGACGATGAAATTTAATGGAATGCAATGTAAAATAATAAAATTTACATGAAATGGCGATTCAAAAAATTTTAGGCTTCTAAGTTTAAGCTTAAGTTTTTAAGCTTAAGCTTAAATCAATTTGTGATGAAAGAAAAAGGCCAACATTTTTTGTAACTTCTATCGAAAGTATAGGGAAAAAGAGAGAGAGACAGAGAAACATTAGTAATGGAAGAAATTTTATAAATGCATAACTGAAAAAAGAATTGCAACTACTTTTATTTGGAATGATTTACCGCCGCAAGCAAAAGCGCTTTATTGCATTTTAAATCATTAATTTCAAATCACTTTTAAAATATTTATAAAAAAATACTTTTTCAGTAAATGTCCCACTAAAACTTGAAATTTTTTATAATAAATAAAAGTGGAAAGCAAAGTGTTTATTTGCATGAATTACCTTTAGAAATTTTTCATCTACTTTAATACGCATGATTTAATCCAAACTTAAGTAAGCACTTGAGAAGATGGCCTATGAAGCAAATTCCGATAGTATTTCAATTCAACCTGTCAAGCATTTGATATCCCGGAAATCATTTTGGCGCTTATTGAGGAAGTAAACGATACGGACGAAACAAATGAGTAGACATGAAGAGAATAAGTATTTTCAACTATTGAAATTTAACAAAAAGAAAACAAGAAATAAATATTAAGAATTCAATAAAATCTTCAACAATACGAAATAGTTTGCTAGTGGACATGAAAAATCTAAATGTGCTTAATATGAATACAATGAATAGAAAAGTGACAATGTTCCATTAGGATGACAGATGTGACATGAAATTAGACGTGTTGTGACTTTTTCTCTATTGATTAGTCATTATCATTACTATTTTTTAATTTATTAAATTTTCTGTGCCTTTCTTTTGATAATTGCATCAAAGAATGAAAAAATGTGATTAATGCATTCATATTAAATGAAACTACAAGATAATTAAAGGTCTAATTAAAGCAATGGTAACAATTAAAATTTCAAAATTGAAGGAAAAATGAAATCTGTTTAGTTTCACTGACAAGAAATAATTCACAATGCATACAATAATACAACAACCATTTACACTAATGTCACATAATAGAACCATGGTGACACTGAACCAATGCTATCGCTGTTATTTCCTTTTATTTTCTTCATTCCATTGCAAATATATTGCAACATTCTTCTTCTTATATTCATATTGATTATGTAACAACAGCTGAATCATTTCTTTACGGGAAGAGATTTAGCCGGTGATAGTTTTCCATTTTCTGGAACACAACCGGAAATTTCCATTGTAGTTTTTTCATATATTACTTTTCCGTTTCTTTTTTTCTATCCTTCAGGATACCGAAATAGACTGATAGATCAGTCAAGTAAAACTATAATTCATGATATTTTCTTCCGGTACATAATTAAAGGTTTTCATTATAGTTTTGTTAATTGTGATTATTAATAGTTTACTATTGCAGTGAAATACGATGATCTGGAACCAGTTTGCAGGATTGGAAAGAAGATCCGGATAGAAAACCTGAAAAGAAAACGATGTTGCGAAACACTAAACTAATATATGAGAGTAAGAAATACGTTATATGAAATTTTACAAGTAATGTGTATACCTTGAACCTTTTGCTTTAAGGTCGATTACTCTTTAGCTGGGTTAACATATATTTTTTTTTATCTACTACATATATTTTGTTTATTCATATTGCTTGCTATAAGGAGATCACTAATAGGGCCCCATTATTTTGTATCACCAATAAGGCGGTATTGTTTTCACTTAGCGCCAAAAAGGAGGACATTGTTTGTTTGATTTAAGAACGAAGATAGGTCAACTAGTATTCGCCTTTCGACAAGTTTTGTGATACAACTACGATTCGTTTCTGTCAAATTATTGTATTATTCTTTCTGCTAATAAAGGAATTATCATATTCCTTTGTTATTCCACAAATTTACACTTCATCCAGCGAATCTTCCCGAAATCAACAACGTCTCCCAAAAAATAATAGTTTTAAATGTTCATATTTTTCACGACAAACGACCAATATTTAGCGGTTCAATAACAAATTGCTTATTTATTTTCGAATTTGCAGTCTTAATTAATGATTTTTAATAGTTGGCGCTGTTATCCAAATAAAAATCAAGTAGTCTTAGCTTATTATATTTTACTTTCCATAAAACTGTAACTCTGTTTACATATTTCATATATTATATTTATTTGCTTAGTTACTAATTTTTCAAAAACTTTAATAATTGGTCATTTTGTAATGTATAGAGAAATTAATTACTATTTTAATCATAATTGATAAGATAAATTAGACTCATTTTCAGTGCATTACAGCATTTTCTCATATCATTCAAATTGATTTAAGTTCTATTACGTTTGATGAAATATTTCGGTTTTATACTTAATTTTTGTCCTTTTTAATTTTTTTCACGGAGCAAAAAAAAGTGCATTTATTTGATGCATTTACGATCTAGGATCAAATCAACTGGTGATGATCTAGAATGAAATTAATCACCACTGATCTAGAATCAAATAAGTACCAATGATCTAGAATCAAACCGATTATCACTAATCTAAAACCAAATCATTTATCAAGTGATCTAGGGTAAACGACAGGAATTATTTCCACTAATTATCGGATTCTGTTTAAATTTTCGACTTGAACAATGTAAAAATTTTGAAAAAATATAGTTTAAAAACAATTGTTGATATGAATGCTGCTATATTTACAATTTTTTCTTATTTTTTTTTCTTTCATCATTCTTTTTTTTTCAAAAAATATTCATGTCAATTTGATCTTCGATCTAATTTGAAAAAAAAAATTTCGTTTTTTCAAAGTTTCAAAGTAAATGAAAATTGCTTTCCGGAAGAACATTTAACTGGATAAAAATTACTTTCCGGAAGAACATTTACGAATTTTTGATTTTTCTGATAATGCTTTATTTTCGTTTAACTTTCATAATTGTCAAAATGGGAAATGGACAAAAAAAGTAGCGATCAAAATGCATTGTACATTAACTTTTGCTTAGCCTCGTATATTCGTGTATTTTCATTCACCTTCACGTATCCGTGCATTTTCACTTACCTTCGTGTATCCGTGTATTTTACCTCACTAATATGTATTCGTGTGTTTTCATTCACTTCCGTGTATCCGTGTATTTTGATTGACTTCCGTGATCAATCCGTAACAGAGATGGAATCTTAATGAAAATTAATATCGTCAGTGGTGACTGTCATTGACATCAAAAGTGTGAAAATATTGAAGAGATGAAAAAGACCAGATATTATAAATGATACTTATATGAAACAAATTAAAAGTAGAAGTGCTATATGCATTTATATAACTAATTAAATTGAATACCTCTAATTTATTCCAAATAATAGAAAGAAGATAATCGCCTTACAATTTAAAATTTAAATTCATCGATGAAAGACAAACGCTGAAGTAACACATAAATGAATAACACAACTGTAAATATTTATTAAATTCAATTTTGAATTCAATTTTTGAATATATAATGATAAACGAAAAATATTGATTATTTAATTAGCACTTCAATTTACGCCATTCATTGTGTATATATGACTTACTAGTCAGACAACACCATTTTAATGTTAGGAAAAGTAAAACTTATATTCAACAATCTTTTAAAATTCTTAACAGAATTTTTTTTATCATTGTGAACTTTATTTAATTATATTCCGGTTGGTACGTCTTAATTGGTTTTTCAAAGCATTATCTTGTTAGCTTCACTAAATTTGCTATAGAAAGAATAGTGATTGATTTTAAAATCANTCTTTCCTGTCATATTCTAACATAAACTGACATTTGTTATTGTAGGGCAGAGTAGAATATAATAATAGCAATAATAATAATAACAGTAGTAGTAGTAATAATAATAATAATAATAATAATAATAATAATAATAATAATAATAATAAAAGTATAAAAGATAAGCTATCGGCACTTTAATTGATGAACTAGTTGGAAAAAACTATTGAAAGCTGATCTGATATGATAATGATATATTTGTTTATAAGAAATTTCAATATCTTGATGGCTAAATAATCCGTGAATTATGCATGTTATTGAAGAAGCAAAGATTATATTATCTAAAGCTTTTACATAATCGCTATTTAATTATTTTGTTCATAAAAAATTTAAGGTTTAAAACGATTGAATGAATTCAACGTGCGTCAAAATCACTCACGTGATATTTGATCTGGATGGATTATTACTCGACTCTGAAACTGTTTATACACGTATAAATGAAGAAATTTTGCTTGGTTACGGTAAGAAATATACGATGGAACTAAAAGCGAAAATGGCGGGGATGGGAATGAATGAATCAATCAATGTAATATTAAAACATGTATGTATCTGTCTGAATTTTCTTTCACTCTTAAATAGTTTTTTTCTTCAGTATAAAAGTGGGCGGAAAAAATTCACACCTTTATTTTTATTGCATTTTATTCAAACCGTTAAATGAATCAAATTTACAAACTTATTAGAAATACATTTATTTAATTTGAATAGTAGGAAAATAAAATTTAGGAGGATTTAATCGGAAAGGTAACACTGGAGCAATATAGAAAGCAGTATTTGGAGCTTGCGAGTAAATATTTGCCTGATTCGAAATTATTACCTGGTGCATTGCGCCTAGTGAAACATTTTGCTAAACATTTAATACCGATAGCACTTTGCACTGGTTCTAGCACTTTTGAATTTGAGACTAAAATGCAGAAACATCAAGAATTACTGCAACTGATAAATCTTCGAGTAAGCATATTCCTGTTTTTTGTTTTATTTCAGGTCACGTTTAGTTTTATCATTGAACGTACTTTTGTGTTAGCTTAAAAAGAAAATATTTGGTATTTCATAGCATCTGATTACATAAAAGGAAAATTTAATTAATTTCCAATTTTGTTTAATTTTGTCTGCCCGCAATTGTCACATTTTCAGGTTCTCGCAGATGATCCATCAGTAAAACATTGTAAACCAGCTCCAGATGCATTTTTAATTACTATGCAACGATTTGTTAAAAAACCAACAAGTGCAGCTAATGTTTTGGTATTTGAAGATTCCATTAATGGTGTTCGAGCAGCTATTGCTGCTGGTATGCAAGTGATCATGGTTCCGGATCCTCGTTATTCAAAGCCACCGGAGGATTGCGAGAAAATGATTCTACTTGTTTTGAAAAGTTTAACCGAATTTCAACCTGAAACAGTAGGATTACCACCATTTGATTAATTTTGCCATACTTTCACGATACGGTTTCAAAAATTTGACCAAATTTTTCTTTTTTAAAAATAAAACAAGGCAAAGTATTTAGCTGATTTGCGCCAAATTCAGATGCCACATGATCGTTAAGTTCGCTATTTCATCAAATTCATAGCTTAAATTACAGATATACAATGAATGTTAAGCATAAATCAAACATCTTCTTTCATACTTAATATCATATCCTATTTTTAACATTTATTTTACATTATAAATTCATATCTCAGTTATTTCGTTTTAGTAATTTTTAAGCTTTAACTTACAGCAATTCAGCTAATAGTTGCAAATTTACAGTAGTCAATGAAGTGAAAATGTTTGTTTAGCTTTACAAAAATAACCGTATGATCATGATAAGCGATTCTTTATCACTTCCATAAAATCAATCAACAACGGAAAAAAAGGGAGTTTTGATTGGTTCATTGATATGAGATATTTTGATAATGATAATATACAGATTAACAACTAAAATACATTAGAAAAATATCTTAGCAAAGAATTTCGCATAAATGTATCATCGATAGATCATCCGTTTATGTCGTGAAATCGATTATGGTGTGAAAAAATAATGTGCAATATTCAAAAGATTTTCTAAACTCACAAAAGCTTAAAATTTCAGAAAATATGTTTCGTCCCCTTTTTTTTACAAAAATCGTAGTTAGGAACTTTTTTTTTGCTAAAACACTTTTTGTTTTTTTAAAACTTGAACAATTTTTGAAACTCTAAATATAATAGTTTGGATGATTATTACAATAAAATCAACAAATAAATGAAACAGTAATATTTGAAAATTGTTAATAAATTGTAAGTAAAGCAATTTGAAAGAAAAGTAAATAAAATAAATTAATAAAAAATGATTTATTAGAGATATGAAAGGAAGAAAAGAATTTTTTTTCAATAAAAAAAAGAATAGCGCTTCTATGCAATTGCGTAAAATCAGAAAATATAAAATTATGGAAAAAATAATTCTCGGAAGAACTTTGGAATCGAACAATTTAATCATAAAACTTTGATATAAGCTATTCTTTTGAAAATGTTTGTTTAAAAATTATTGAACCTTCGCTTGTATGAATAAATGAGCGAAGTTAGACTTTTGTAATTACTATTTTTCCAACTAATTCCTATCAATTTGAATGACTGAGACTTTATTTATTTAAAATTTGTTCGTTGTTTCATTCTTAATCTGAGTGACACTGGCAAAAATCATTTCAGAAACTTGAAGAATGAAAGTGAAAAAAGTGTGCAGATTTTACTAAATAAAAGTTTTGATAAAATTTGAGATTCAATGAGAAAGGTATTTAGAGGAAATGATAAATTTGAGTAAGTGATGATAGAAAAGAGTTTTTTTTTTTTTTTTTTTTTTAGCTAAATATTTCGAATTTCTTACAGAACACTCAGAAATAGTTCATTCGTCTTTGTAGTAGCATTTCATTGGTTCTAAATGCAAAATACAAACAAACTTTTACAGTAATAAATGCATCATAAGCGTGTCCCTTTGTCTGTATCCCTTTGTTTTTACCATTTCATTGACAATAAGCTAAACATTTCTTCTAGAATTAAATTAAATAGTTGAATTACTAACTTGTTTGTTTCACAGTTAACGCACTTATATCAATAAAATCATCAAACAAAAGACAAAGAAATAAATTTGAAATTAACGAAATCATTAATTCGTTGAATATTAGCTTAATGAGTTAGTTAATAAATCTGATAAATTCGACAAACAGCTATCTATCTTTACCTCTTCAATTTTGAAATCAGTATATGATATTGAAATTAAAATTTTTAATTTATAAATTCATTAATTCGATAAATGTAAATTGATGGTATTATTTTTCAATGCGCGTAGATTTCTTGCAATTAGTCAAGCGCCTTTCTTTTTTTTCTCCCATTGTTGTCTTTTTCCATGTTAATTGTTTAGGTTATTTTGAATGGCAAAGATTGATACCAAGGAAGTTATTATAAGCAAATAAATATGTTTGTTAGATCTATTCTGTTTTATTATATTTCATTCAAATCAATTTCACTCGTTTGATTATAAATAATTTCAATTCATGTCTTCTTAATAGCCAATAAGCATTAAATATTAAATAATTCAGTCTATAAATGAAAACTGATTTTAAATTAGCAGAAGAATTCCAACTTAATATCTTATAGATAACAAATTATAGCATTTAGAAAGCTGAAATACTCGAATGATTTCTCTAAATAAACATGCATGGCATATTTGTTTGTTTGTTTTTCCTCATTCAGTTACCAGTGCTTATTCACTAATTAGTGTAATACTCTAATAAGGCAACCTTTATGACATCATGAGGAAGAAAAGAGAGAGAAGGAGAGAGAGAGAGAGAGAGAGGGAGAAAGAAAGAATGTGCTTATTTATCACAATAAAATTGTTAATACTATCGATGTAATTTTTTTCTTTTTTTTTTTGAGTGAAAGTACGAAATATTTATTTTCTATATGTATATTCCATTTCTGTTCCATTTTCATACAAAGAGATCAACGGAATACTAGAAATTCACAATGATTTTTAGTCACCAATGAAACTGGTTGAGGCGATATTAATATAATAAACGAAACAGGTTGTATATGAAAGAACTTTGGATTAAAATCCAAAAGATAAATCAATGCATTGGTTTAAGCAAGAATTGCTCAAATATTCTATATTATATAATTGTGAAAAAAAAAATGCTAAAAATCGATGAATGCGTAGTATGAATATCATTTTTGTCTTCATATTTTCAAATTAATTGAAAAATATAAAGTAATAAATTTAAGTGATATCATTTAAAAAAAATTTATTTATATCAGTTATTGACGCGAAAATTGTCTTAATATGGAGAAAAGTAGTGGAAAGATGAATATTTTATTTATCTTAATTTTTATATTATTTAAAGTGGACAATATTCTTTTAAATATTCATTTAAAGATAAACAGTGAGAAGCAAACTTAAAATATATCACACTTCTCTAAACAATTTCTGACTCAATTTTAGACAGATTATGAATCATTTTATTGTTTTTTTTTTTTTTTTTTTTGATGGTTCAATTTTCTGATATTAATTGATGTAAACGCATAAAGATATCAAGCTGATCAGAAAATAGCTCCGTAAACATACGACCAATTAGGTGCATTACATCATTGTGTAATTAATTAATTGTTAGTTGCAGTCATTTGCTGTTCATTAAATTTAGAAATTTGAGCCGAATTTAAAAATATTGAAATTGAATCAAAGAAAATTTTCAAACAAATTTTACTGTCAAAAAAAAGAAGGAGCAGAAAACCTTCTGAAACACTTACTATTAATAATATCTAAAATTAGTAAAATTCCAGTAAAATTTTTTATTTAACAAATATCAAACATAAATGACAGCAAACTGAAAATAATAGGCTTATAAGCGCCGATTTCGTGTTGCTTATCAGATATTTAAAAGAATATTTTTAAATTTCTGTTTAAATTTTTGTGAAATATCACATTATTTAAACAGAACTTAGCATAAATTTCTATAAAAGAAATAAAAGATAATGCTTCTTCATTTAATTCAAAAAGAAATGTTGCTCCGACACAATTCAGACTAACTAATTCACTGAATAAATTTAATTTTGCTTGCAAATGCTCTCCAAATTATACTTTTAGCTTTCTGCTAAATAATTGTGCAAGAGACCGGAACAATTTTTAGGATTACGTTGCGGAATATTAGGATGAATTAAAGGATATAGGTTTTTTTCCAAAGAAGTTTCACTTCTTTAGTGTATTCTAAACTGATAATTGATAATAGGAAGAGAAAAAAGGAACCATTTTGCGTTAAAGGTAATTCATAGTTGAATTTCCTTCACTTACCTTTCACAGTGTCACGTTAAATTCTATCTCTTATTCAAACTAAGTTTTTTTTTTTCTTTTTCTTCTTTACAGCTATGAAATTTTTATTTCAGTGCAAATATAAGATTGAAAAAAAAAAAAAAAACTTCGAAAATTTGCCTGAATGGAAAAAGTAGTAGTTAGTTGCACAGATAGACATATAATATGATTAGGCTAGTGAGTCCGTCTGGCCGAGCGGTCTAAGGCGATGCGTTCAGGTCGCATTCTACTTCGGTAGGCGCAGGTTCGAATCCTGCGGCGGACATCGGACGTTTTACATATTGCAAGCAGTAAGTAATTCAGTTTGATGACATAAAGAATTTAATTCTTCCTGGCTTGCCATTTTATCTTTGTGAACATTTGATATAGCAATTGTCCTATATTATGCTACCATTGTTTGATAACATACGTATTTTGCAGTTGAACTTTCCCGAAAAAAAAGTAGCTGATTACTTATCATTTTGTTACATTCATTACTGCTCGTATTTTTTGATTTCGGATAATTCGGACAATTTCTGATCTCTTGAATTTTATTTTATGAAATTATAATTGAAGTCCATTTTAATTAAAATGTCATCTTTTTGTGTATAAAAGAAGAAGAAATAGTTAAGTAGTTTGATCTAATTTATATTTGATAATTTTGATTCATACTTTATTTCATTTATTGATATGATATCGTTTCATGTAAAAGTTTACAAAACAAATGTAGTCATGCATAGGATTGACCTTATAAGGTCATGGCTCAATGATAAATGTAAATGCGCAAAATGGAATTCCATTCCACTACCGCTTTAGCTCTCCACAATGCTTAAATGTTAGCTTCGCTCAACTGCTTACCTCTTTTATCGGCCTGCAGGAATAAATGAAAATGGTACATAACATTCGTAAACACATACACACACACAACATATATACATACGTCTACATGCACACAGACATACATGTCTTATATGGGTGTGTCTGTATGTTTGTGTATGTGTTGGAGCTGAGGTCTCTGGTGATGCTATCAGTGGAGAAGGGGTGCTGTCTGTAACGCTTGAGTATTCCGTCCTGCTTGGTTGCTGGCGGTGATGGTATTGCTGGTGGTAGTGCTGGCGGTGGTGGTGGTGGTAGCGGTAGAGGTGGCGGTGATGGTTGGTGGTAGTGGTGGTGTGATATTGATGATAGTGATGGTGATGAGAGCTTGATTCAGTTTGTATGGTTTGTTCGGTCGCCATTTCTCGTCACCAACATCACCGCCACCGCCACTAACATCAGCTCCAAACTTGCCAGTCTCATTATTGGCGCAGTAGTAGCAGCAGCAGCAACAACATCACCTTCCTTGCCCTTCCTATTTTCGTCACTACTCATCCAGCATTGTTGAAGTGCTTTATTTTGATAAAATATCATCGAATTAACCAATGAAATAATCCGTTTCATTTTATATTTTTATAATTTGCTTTAGAAACTTTTTTTTTCTATTCTAAATGAAAATTAAATTTAGTTATGATTTAATTCGTTTAACATCTTTTATGCTCATATTTACTATTTGTAAATGATATCTGCAATAGATTTAGACAGTAATATACTGCTAATCGCTTTTATCTAGGCACAAAATAAAATTTCTTACATTTTCATGACTTTTCTACTCAATTATCATTATGTCGTTTAAAAAAAAAAAAAAAAAGAAAAAAAAAAAAGGACTAGTTATAAATGGCTATTTCAGGTGAACATGCTTCTGTGTGCTATTCCGCTCTTCTAATCGATTCACTACTTCAGTTAGATGTGACAAAGCCACAGCTAGGACATTTAACGACATGCTGCATAGCTATAGGTATTATATCTCGAGCTTGTGGCATGACCTTATTGATAGTGATAGAGAGAATAGTAGTAGTAGTAGTATTAGCCTAAACTTGTCTCTTTTCACTTTCTACTTTCTCTCTTGTTCTTTTTCACTCATTGAAGCTTTCGATTTCCAATTTTGGCCTGAAAATGTTGAACTCTCGATTATCAACTTCCAGCAATGCTGATGATGTACTGCAGCAGCTCCTACTTCTACTATTTCATTCATTCCTTTAATGGCTTACGATGCCATCCTTATCCTCTGTCTTTCATCTTTCCTCATTTTATAGATTTTTGTTTAGAGAGATAGCAGTGAATTGCAGCAGCAGTAGCAGCAGCAGCAGCACGAGAAGATAAAAAGCCAAGAACTTGAGCAATAGGCCCGAAGTATATAACAGCTAAATGCTGGGTGTATTTTTGGTTTATGAGAAGAGACAGAGCTTTCACTACTACTATTCATGACAGATAGAGGGCCTATAGCAGATGTAATCATCCAACTTTTTCAGCCTTTTGTATCAACCATATCACTTTTTTTCTCTCTCTCTCTCTCTCTTTCTCATTTATTTCACAAATTCTTCGGGGCTCTTATTGTCAATTACCAATAGATTTGAGAATTTAAAATACGAAAGAGAATGAAGATAACATATCATATTTGTAAATCATAAAAGATGACAAATTAAGTATACATTAATTGTCCTATATAGTCAATATGGTATTTTTTTAACAGCTAAATTTGTTACATTTCTTACATAATGCTATTAAGTAGCTAATATTATCTAATTGAAAGCATTTGCTTAATAGTTATGTTTAAGTTTACCTTTGCTCATCCTTTTTTTTTTCTAACAAAAATTTCCCAAAAATTCACTATGATCACTTTTGATTGACAGCTAGTTGACACAATTTACATGTTATTCTTGAAGTTGCATTTCTCATTCATTAACAAATTATGTACTAATTGAACTGTTATTATATGTAAAACTTGATACTAACTAATAATGATTATTTATTTTCTATTATTGAATTTGCTTTTAAAAACAGTAATAACAGGTTACAGTGATGATGACAATGAATACTGATGTCTTATCGATGATGATATTCAATATTTTGAATAAATAACTTGGAAATGAGAGAGAGAGAGAGAAGAGAGAGAGAGGTTATTAAAGAGAATGAAATAAATGAGAACAAAATATTTTTTCCCATTTCAAGTTGCTATCAGATCATGATTTTGTTAGTTGACAAACTTTTGTATTATGATATTTTATTTATTCATAAAAATTCAAATTTTTCTTTTAATAATACTTGAAAGTTAACTAAATATATTTTTGTTACTTTATTGAAAAAAAAAAGAAAAAAAGAAATGAAATGAAGAATAAAATTGTCATGATGATTATCTTCATCGTTATTATCATCAGGTGGATTGCTTGATATAGTCCTACTAGTGCTACTACTACTACTACTACCACTGATGTTACTACAAATAAACAGGTTTACAAAGGTTTGGTGGCAATGGTTTTTGGATGGATGATGTGTGGTTGGTTGGTTGGTGCTTCGCCGACATCACCTCATCATCGCTAATTTTCTTTACTTCCCTTGTCATACTCTATCCCCAAAGCATGAGATGATGATGATGATGAAGAAGAAAGAAGAAGAAGGAGGAGGAGGAAGAGGAAGAAGAAGAGGAGATAGAAGAAAGATGATGGGCTTTTCTTTTACCTGAAAACAAGATCGTCAAGCTATTATCACTTCTTTTTCACTTCTCTCACTATTATCATCAATTCAAAAGCAACGGTAGCAGTAGCAGTAGCAGTTAATAGTTTCTTGTAGTTATAGTTGTGATAATAGTAAGAACATATTAAAATTTACTGCTACTACTGTTGCTAATCGTTTTTGTTGCAAATTGATGACTGGAAGAGATTAGATGCTTGCTAGTGCTGCTGCAAGAACGGTTATTTTTTCTTTGGCTTAAGCTTACGGTAGCTGAATATGTGTGATGAACTGAATTGAACTGTTTATTGAAATTTCACATTTATACTTATAATTAATGAAAAATAGAGAAAAAAAAGGTATAATAATGTTATTCGATTAATAAAAATGTTAAAAATATTTTTACAAATATTTAATACATGAGAAAAGAAGAAAATATTAAAAATGTATGAGATAGATATTATTTGTAAAGAAAAATGAATATTATATTATTATGATGATAATTTACATTTATAAGCAACTACCAATCGCTTTATATTGTTCAAAAGAAAAAAAAAATTAATTCAAAAAGTGTCTTTTTTTTGTTCATTATTGAAATTACTCACTTCTCACATTTAATTTTCTTTTTTTTTTGAATTCAATAATGTATTTAGATATAAATTTTTAAATTCTAAACATTCATCACACTGATACTTCCAAGACTTTAAATACAAATGCCGGAAATATTAAATGTAGTTTGCTTAATTAATATTGATATTTTCATCTATGTTATCAGTAATAAAACTGGATAACTTTATAAAATTTTTGTTACTTCTATCATTTCCTTCATTTAATATCATGTTATAATTCTTATTAGTATCATATTGTGATTAACTTATATGATTGTCCTAATTCTATTTACTAAATATTTTGCTTTTGTTGCATGTTAATTAATTACTTATCATATTGACTATTGAGATAATTACAGTAAGACAATGAGATGATGATACTTTCGAAATTTTTGATACATTTTTGCTCCGGAACTTGATGTTATTCTTTTCTCTAACTGCAGTGACAGCAGCAGTTCCTTCTATCATGATGACAGTGACCGGCAATCGATGACAACGTTGATGATGGTAATAAAAGAAAAGAGATGGACGAAGGGGCAGATGGACGATTGAAAGGAATAGGTCCTGCTCCTGCTTCTACTCCTTGTGCTCGTTCCTAAAATTTCGAAAAATGCGGAGAAAGGGATGTGTACGGAATGGCTGTAGAAATAGTAAAGAGGAAAGATGGGTAGATAGGTTGGTGCGTGTGTCATGCCATGTCATATGCATGTGCATGTGCATGTCTCTGTGCATGTCGTGATCTCGTCCTCCAACCACAAAATTATGATTAAAGTGTGTTCGTCTGTGTATGTCTTCGTGCACCTTGTATTTATCATGAATTTTGGCTCTTCTGCTCTTTCTATCCCGAATCAAAATGAATAAATTGCAGCAAAATTGAAAAAGGAAAAAGGGAAGGTATGCTGCTTTATAAAACTATCAAGCAGATATGATAGCAACAGCAATAGTAGTAGTAGTAGTAGCAGCAGCACTGTTAGCAATATCAATCACAATACTTTACTCATTGGTGTGGGATTTATTAATTTCCTTCATTTCATATTCCATCTGTCATCAAATATCTTTCGAGTTAAATCCTAACCCCAGTTTTCATAGATTTTTATGGCAATTGAAATCATTGATATAGCGGGTGGAGCACCAGAAAATGGGAGCAATCGGTCGGGTCGAGCGCACCACTACCTGTCCTTCCCGCTTCTCTTTACCTTTGTGCTCCATCCGTTTGGTCGGCCGTTACAAATGAACATCAAACATTCTATATGACAAACGCATACCATCAATTCGATACAGTTTTCCGTCCTTCAAAGCGTTTTATGCTCCATAACTCGGTCCACTGATACTTCCTACTTTTGAGTTTAATCTGTTCAAATTTAAGTTATATCTCATTCTCTTTCATAAACATTACTACATTATTGCACTAGTGGATAAATTAATGAAGAAGCACAGATTTATATCGTATCTTTCTTATTGTCCCTTCTATAGCTGCCCTGGTCGGTCCCATTTGATCATCTCCGTAACCGATTATTTGACATTCTTCTATAAGATATTCTAATATCCATAAATGGTCCCTAAAATTATATCAAATCTAAGTTTTATCATTACATCATCTATGATTATCGCACATTACCGCTGATTTTGCTTTGAAACAATGAAAACAAAAAATAGAATTTTTATGCAAATTAATTATCATTACGATAACTTATTCATTGCATCTCAACAACTTAATTTTTACTGAATGTCACAATGAATAACTGTCATCTTTTATAAATGGTCAATAAAATGTGATGTAATATACTGTTGGATACACAAAAGCAAAATTTTCTTTTTAGCTCAATCCCCAAAAAAAAAAGAAAAAAAAAATAAATAGCAATTTACTTCAAGACTAGATAAAACTCTTCAAGATTTCAAAGGGCAATGTGCAGAATTCAACAGATCTTAATTTTTAAAATTAATTGAAAACTTGTTAAAAATTTTGGGTAATATAATTCTAGTCATCTTCTAGCATTCTTTATCCCTTCTATAGCTCTCTGGTTACTATCATTTGATCATCGCTGTAACTGATTATTTTCATTTGGCACAATAATATTCACCAATGATTACTTTCAAATAGAATATTTTCAATGCAAATCTATTCCAGTAAATGTATGCTTAAAAAAAAGAAAAAAAAAATCGATTTTTGTCATATATTTTTTTTCCACCAAATTATCCTAGAATTATTTTAATTTTTAGAAAACGTGCTGGACATAAAGCAACAAAAGCAGCAACGTGTTTCACGTGTCGTTGAACGTATCTTACGTCTAGTTTGCTCAAGACATCTTGTAAAAGTAATGAATGAAATTTCAACCGCTTCATCACCAATACCATCAACACCACCAGAATCAGAAAAACTGGCTACAAAACGAAGTGCTAGCAATGCGAACAGCGATGAACAAAGTGATTGCGAGTTGGTTTAGAATTCGTTTTTTTTTTTTTCCCACAATCAAATTAATTGTTTGAAAGCTTGCGGAAAATTCTTATTTTCACCCTTCCCTTCCAATGAGATTCATTTTTTTTTAACCAAAAAAAAAAAGAGAATGTTTTCCTGTTTAATGAATAATTATTCTTTATTTAATGCAAATTTTTATAATTATTTTATATTCACATATTAAATATTAATTGTTTCTAAATCAGATTCAAATCATATTATTTTTTGTCTTTTACAAAAGTTTTTTTTTTATAGTCCAAAGATGAAAATGCCGAAAAGTGAGGTAGAAGTTGTGATGACCGAAGATAATGATGTACAAAGCAGGTATGTTAAAGATATATGTAATTAATTTACTAATCAGAAGAAGTTATACTTTCATTTTTTTTTAAAAAATAATTAACACCTTTTGAAGGAAAACGCCTTTAGATTTCATCTTATAATTTAGTAATTTTTCTCTTTTCACCTTTATCGAAAATGATAAATAATCTATTAAAGTTCCTTTTTCATAAATCCATATTTATGCTTAAAATTTGATGTAATGAAAGGTAATGACAGAAAATTCTTGCATAAACAAATTAGCAACTTTTTAAAGAAACAAATTTGAGCAATAAATTTAGTAATTAAAATAATATATTAAACAGAAATGATAATAAAAAAAAACTTTTCTAGGCAGCCATCAACGGATACAATATCGGAACAAATTATTTCACCATATGATACAACTGATTTGGTGCATGCTAATGAAAAGTCTCTTGCACAAGTTTTTGGTTCTTCTATGTAAATTTTTTTTCTCATTATTTCATGCTTATACTAATTTTTTATTTACCTTTCTCGTTTTGTTAAAATCATCTTTAATTTATGGCGATTTAAGAAATACTTGTATATATTAGAAATTAGTGGTGAAAACAAAATGCTAGCGTTTCTGTTTTCGCTTTTGTCCGTGAAATTTGAATTCTTTTTTCTCTTTTTAAACAGAATTTTTATTTTGTTTAAAATTGTAAATTTAATTCTAGCCAAACACCTTTGATAACCGCTGCAGATATTAATCGTATGAATCGTGAACGAGGTTTAGAAATTGTTGCAATGGCAGGTCGATATGAAGCATTGGTGGTATGTTTGTTGACATTTTGATCCTTTTCAATATTATCACTTATTGCTTTTTGCAAATAATTCTTAAATAATATTTTTCTCATTGCTGTAAACATAGGGAAAAAATAAAAATGAAAGCTTTACATTAGCTAAATCATACTTAATTGAAGTAATATTTAAAGTGATATTTTTCACATCAAACTAACATCATCTCTTCTTGTCATGCAGTAAATTAATACTATCAATAAATCCAGCCCTTTTATCTATAAGAATTTTACTCGTTGTATTTTTTTTTCCCAAATTTTTGTGATTTTTCTTTGAAAAAACTTTTCAAAAATTCATACATTTTTCCTTTGTTTATTCTCTTTTATAGGATAGTGCTTCACGTTCACCGGCTGCAAATATGGAACGTAACAAAATTTGGCGCAAAATAACGGAGGAAATTAATAAGAAATACTCTCATTTGAATACTTTAACTTTTGAGCAATGCAAAAAATTATGCAAATATTATAAGCGCAAAGATCCGACTAATTATGGACTTGCATTTCATGCAATGCATTCTGATTTAATTCCAAGTACATATAAAGAGCAGCAACAACAGCAAGCTGCAGCTGCAATTGCAGCAGCTGGTAATGCTACAGCTTATGTGACAACAAATGGACAAATTGATGAACCGATCGATGTGGATGAACTGCTAGAAGCAAATGATGTAGTAGATGGTATTTGTTGTGATACTAGTAAGTCATCTTAATTTTAATTAAAAAGATAATTATTTAATTTCGTAACAATTTACAACTATATTTTTAGGTAATTATTGTTAAATGTTTAATTGAAATTGAGCTCAAATCGAGTGTGAAAATAATTTTGATAAAATTTTACAAAAACAAGAAGTAACCTTCTAGTTCTATTATAATATATATAAGCATTTAAAACTGAGATAAAGCTTTCATTAACTGGATGGTACATATTTTTAATTCTGTGTTTGACACGACAGGTTTCTTTTTTTTTTTTTTTTTTTTTTGGGAATTTAAGCATATCTTTAGGTACATTAAAAACGAAACAAGGAGAAGAGGTTGCACCTCTACCAATGGAAGATATTGTACGAGAAGATGACAAACCATCAAAAGATCTTTTGCAATTTCTTGCACAATGGTTAATTTTTATTTCACTTTTTATTTTAAATTTAAAATAATTTTTCCTTCTCATTTCCTGTTTTTCTTTTCCTCTCTCTTTCTTTCTTTCTCTTCCTCTTTCTGTAAAAAATGATATATTAGTTTTTTTTTCTACTGGTTGAAGTTCACGTTTACGTTCACTTATGGACATGTTAAAATGTTGCAAAATGCGACATACCTCTTCAAAAAAAAAAAAAAAAAATTTATTTCTTAATGTGAGCTGTAAATTTTATTGAATTAATAGATTTTCATGAGAGAGAGAGTTAATTTTCAGCTCAGCTTCTTCATCATCTAGCTCAACTGATGGCTTAGTATTACCTGGACAGCAAGCTGTCGCAGCTGTTGCTGCAGCTACTGTCATTGCAAATCAACAGAAGAAGGAACGGGGACAGTACGTTTGTAAATTGGCTGAAACATTTAATGGTGTTTTTGATAGCCATTCAAGGTATTTTTTCTTATTAGACTTGGTCTTCTCTTCTTTCTATCTTATTGATTCACTTTTTCTATAATTTTATTTGATGTTAGTTCAATTTTTTTCTTTCATTTTCTTTTTTTTTTTTTGATTATAAGCATTTTATTAAGCACTTCTTTGACTCATTTTGCAAATGGAAAAAAAAAAACTGTTCCCATTTGTCCAGAATTTTTTTTTTTGCAATGTTTTTTTTTTCTTTTCATTTTTCTTGTATGTTTTTTATATAAGTGCTTCCTCTGAATAACTTAATGTTTTTGTGAGAATTTCACATAGCAATATTTTAATTGATTTGTCTTTTATATGTTTATTTTTCAATATTTATTCAACTTATTTACCTTGAAATAATCTGATCGATGTTTACTTTCTTCGAGGACAGTAGTTTATGTTCATTATTTCAGATTATACCATATTAATGCCGAACGTAATCAAGTTTGGAAGCAAATCACAGATTCTACCAATGAAAAGTATGGATCTGAACTGGGTGATTTAACAATCGAACAAACTAAAAAACTTTATGCAAATTATAGGAGGAAATCTCAATTGATTTGTTTTAATAACAATGGTGGTGGTACATCACGATCCGATGCGGGTAGCATTAATGGAACTGCGTCGGCTGAGTGAGTGCTAATTTTTATGTGAAGTATTAAGGAGGTAGGATTAAAGTGCACATTGAGAGATTACTTAGATAATTATATTTAAACTTATTAGAATTCTATCTGCCGGTAGATGTAATTCTGTTCAGAGAAATAAAAGCGAAATAAAACGAAGATGATTTATGATTATTTTTCTTTTTTTGTTAAAGTTTGGATTCGGATGCGTCATCGAGTAATTCCGATCTGCTGACACGTTTGGTAACTCCGGTGTCAAATGGAACAGGTAGTATTACTGGTACTTCTCAAATTCGAACTGGTTCACCAACTCTTTTACCTCGACTTACACCAAGGGATCGGAAGTCTAATATGGATTTGAAAAATGGTTAATTTTGGTGATCTCAAGAATAGATCTGTGGAGCATTTTTACAAGACTTAGTTAATACATTTTGCGCTAAAAAATTAAAAATTGATGCTTGCTTGAGAAAAAAAGATGGTAATTCTAAGACTTTGCAAGGAGGAATTAATATTCTCTCTTTTCCTTTTAATCTAATGTGCTCCTCTCTGATTCTGAAAGATTGCGACAAACGAGTAAGCTGGACATTGTGACCTAACATTCTTGGGACAATGATCTTTATGATTTTTTCTTCTTTAATAATATTTTTCATTCATTTCTATAATGTTTAAATACCAGTAATAGTATGAATTATTCTTATAAGGATTTGTAAATCATGCCGGTAGCGTTGGTCAGCGTATTTCGGCGAATCCCGGTCTGTCATCAGTGGAATTGCTGGCCATTATCGCTGATCGTGATGCTGAAATTAAACAGTTAAAAAATGAACTCTTGCAGGTAATTATTAACCGCTAATTGAGTAAAGTTAAGTATATTGTTTGTAATCTTTTAAAATGGCATATTTCATAACCATGTCGGATTGTTTAAATTCACTGTAATTAGCTATCATTTAATCTTATTCGTTTATATTTTCATATATTTTAGTGAAATCTTTTTCTATCTTATCCAAAATAAATACGATGGCAAATAGATGGGTTATTTTGAAGATGAGATAGAAGTAGAATAGAAGCTTATTTAATTAATCTGTCTAAAATCGAAACAATTTAAGCCATTTCAGATTATTCCGAAATTGTTTCAGAAATCGGTTGAACATCAGCTTCAAATATCACGTGTTTTGGAAAAGGTATCAGAATTGGTAAAGACTGCAGTAAATACCAATGTACAACGGGAAATAATGTCAGCAATGACTGGAATAGCTGGTTACAGCGGTTATCATGATAACGGTTATTGTGATAAAAATTACGATGATGATAGTGATTTGTAGCAATAAGTTTGCTACTACCATGCATCTCCAACGGTTTTATCTCATTTCCAAATGTACAAATATTAACAGATTTATTACATATGAATTTAATACTGTACATTGTTCACTCTTCTTTCATTGCTGTAAAACAAATTTCTAAAACAATTAGTATCTTTCAATTTTTTTCAATTCAAAAATCACTGAAAACTTTAGCTATACTCCTTCTACTAGTTTATCATGAGAAAATTTGTTGGAGAAAGACATTTTTCTTCTTCTACATTTGTGTTCAATGTTTATTTGTTTTACAAAAAAATTTCTTAAATGGTTGTGTGTATAATTTTTTCCTCTTCTACTTCTTATTTGCTTATTTGTTCTTTTTTATTATTTTGCAAAACTTTAATTAATTGGTGAAAGACTCCTCTTATCTTTCTCCTTTCTCTTAATCCTCAATTGTTTAGAAGTAAGTACTGATGATGGCTAAAGATGCTTGAGTTTATTTATTCCATTATGACAGATATTTAGTAGATAAAATACTTTGCTGACTATTAGGATCAATTAACGGAGGGAGTAGGAAGATAAATTATCAATACGTTGCACTGCAACAATAATTTGTACATATTGATAACTTCATTGCTATTTTTTTTTTCCGAAACTTTAAAATTTTTGTTTATTAAAAAGCAACAATTTTGACTTATCAGTTTGATAAGAGGGCACTTTGCAGTATATTATTTATCTTTTCTTCAGCTTCGATTTCTTATCATTATTTCTTATCTTTTACTTTTAAAAGCTCATTTTCCCACCCTAATATTGCCTCATTTGTTGTATTCACATTTATCCTTCTTATTTTTCGTTTACTTTTTATTTTTTGCTTTATAATTGATTTCTATTTCATATCTCTTTTATGATTTATTATTAAATTTAGAAATTTCCGGTATTTCAGAACTGTGGGAACTATTTGGTTTTTATAAGTATGATTCGGTCAACAGGAATCGGTTTCTTTCTCTTTTTTGAATTCTTCCTTTCTGTTTACTTATATTTCATATACTTTTTATTGCACTGTTGTGGATGTTTACTTGATGTTCATATGTATATTATATAATGTTGTTTATGTCATATTAATATAATTGTTTTAAATAAATTGATACAGACTGATTTCTCCAAAATTTTGATGTTTACTTTCGAAATTAAAAAATAAAGTTTAATTTTAGACTTCCAAACACTATAATAATTTAGAACTTAGCATAAAGTCTTGAACAACTCAATGCGCACTACTAATTTAATAGTGTCAGTGATAATGCTGTTACATGAAGAGGAACGTCTAACTACTACTACTACAGCATTTCCTGATTCATTTGAACGGTACAAAAAGGATGAAGCACTTCACGGGAACAATATATCATTCTTTCTGGCCGTTCATTTTTCGAATGAAATCTAAAAAATAATCGTTTGATCAAAATAGATTTCAAACCATACAGAATTCACAATTTCATTCTCTTTATTCTTTTGTGTCATCTAACAGTTGTTAACCTTGCCGGAAGCATTTAATTAGTGCATCTTACTGTGACACAACAACAGTAAGGTATAATGATTGCATACTATTAATCAATTTCTATGAAATTTATTTTTGTCCTCATGTTACGATTAATCATCATACGTATATTTGGTAATCGAACGATCATTTAAATTGGAAATATAGATCAATTTAACGAAAAAAGTGAAAATTTAAATTTAGATTTTAGTAAAAAAAAAAAAAAAAACGCGAAGTTAGGAACAAAGACTAATTTCAACCATTTCTGGTTTTGTGCAATTTGAAAAATTCAAATTGTACATCATTATTCTTTCCATATTAAAGCTGTTTTAATGATATTGAAAAACTCATCAAACTGCTAGTTTAAACGTTAACAGTTTTAGAATACTCATTTGTAATTTTTTTCTTTTCCATCAGTTTTCATTTTTTGTTTTTTATGTTATCGACTGAACTTTTTTTTTAAAAAAAAGGACGAAAATACTGCTGGAGTAAAAATGACGTGCGTAAGTTAAGGTTTGTTTTACACGTATTAAAATTAGGATGCACCATATCCTACATTTATTCTAATCTGTTTTTGATTAAACTTAACAGTTTTCGCATGTATCAATATCTTATATAATCAATAAAGTAATAAATTATGTTGTTATCAGTTGTCATTATTAATTCGGAATGTGTTCCGTTTAAAATTTGTTAAATGATCATTTTTCTAATAATATTCTATGTATATTTGGATGATATTGGAAACTTCAGCAAAGTCCATCAACTTTTCTTTACATTTGAAGTATGCGTTGAAAAACAAATTATATTGTAATGAACGAATTGAATACATATTTTGCTTTTTTAACTGTAAAACTTATTTAGGTGTACACCTCGCATTTTAATCCGAAAATAAATTTTAATAAATTTACAATATGTAAGCGTAATATCTCTTGGATTGGATTATTATTTTTTTTGATCATCAAACTTATCAACAAAATTTGCATAAATTAGAAAAAAAAAATTTGATTCTATCAAATGGAGAAGAAAAATCATTTTGCAAAATTATTTTGAAAAAAATCTAAAAGAAAAAACAATGCAATTATTGCATTTATCTTGAAGGTATTACTTTCTAAGTTGATGCTATTTTATTAAAGAAAATTAATTTCATTTCTTGTCATTTTTCCTGATTCATGTAATCAGAGAGGAAATTAACTTGTATTTACAGTAAACGACGGATTACTAGACTAAAAAATTTTAAATCTTTTTTAGTTGGAACATGAGAAGAATAATGAGGAACAAATCTTCAAATTATTGAAATCAAAATCTTTGAAGATATCTTTTGAAGTAACTGTATTTAAGAAAAGTATTTAGAGAATTACCAAGCATTAAGTTCTTATTAGGTAATTTAACATTTATATATTTTATTTGGAGGTTATCCTCAACGTTTCATACATATTTTGCTTTTTTAAGTGTAAATTCATAAAAAGTTTTATTGTTTATTTTCCTTTTTTTAAATTAATAATATGATTTTTTGCAAATAATATTAACATAAAATGCATAAACACAAAAATATTTTTTTAGTATTTATAAATTCATGAAAGAAATCATTTTGCAAATAAGATAATCACAAGATACACAGATAACATTCCCAAATTCTAGAAGCTTAAGAGCTACATTTTTAGATAGATTTTTTATTTTTTTAAAAATATTAGTCTTATTTAAGTTATTCATTAAAGAATTTAATTCAAAAACCAAGTGGTCTTCAGTTTAAAACATCACCTTTACATATTTTGTTATTTTTAAAATTGATATTTTTAGCAGTTTTCTTCTATTCTAAGAATTTTCATATCTATCACTCCATTGGTAAACATTTGCTAATAATTGTTTAAATTTGAAATATATGAAATAATCTTCATACATTTGCGCAAATGTAATACAGCCTATGATAAACTAAGCAAAAGCGGCATTATCATCATCCATCAGCGCACATTGCAGAGAGTGGAAGAAAGATGTGTAGCAGTAGTGGTGGTAGTAGCAGAGGAAGAGGAAGAGGAAGAAGAAGAAGAGGAAATCTGCAGAAGAGCAATTTGAGAAGATTGTGAAATTTGGGTGAAAATTGTTTGCTTGCATCTGTCTATCTAGCAACAGTGTTGTCTACATTTGCTCTTTTAGCTATAATATTTAAAATATTTGTTAGCTTTATCAAACAAATATTTTATATTATTTATTATTAGATTTGATGAATGTAATATTTGTTTCTATTTAATTATGTCATTTCTTGACATTTTATAAAAATTATGGGTAATTATAAATCACGTCCACCATCTTCATGCGCAGGTAATATTTTCTTTTCCTTTTTTTGTTAGGAAAAAAAAGTTTACTTTTAATAGAATTTAAAATGCAAGAAAAAAATTGATGTATTTTTTAAATAATGCAAGCAATTTTTTTGTCAAATAGAATAAATCATATGATTCGAACAGTTTAAAAAAAAAAAAGTCATATGACTGAGATATATGATGGGACGAATTAAAAAAAAAAGTCATACGATAGAGCCAATTTAAAAAGTTAATTTTATTTTTACTTTTTTTCCAGATGAATTAAAGAAAAAAATCAGTGAAGGCTATGCAGTGGTACGATCAAGGCTCAATGATGATATCAAACCACGTTTTGATGCTTGGAATATGCTGCAAAATGCATGTTTGTAAGTTTAGATGCTTGGATAAAGAAGTTAATTTTAGTCTTATTTTCGTAGGTAAATTTGAAAAAAAGTCTATTTAATATTTTTTTGACAAGTATAATCTTTCGAAATCCGAAAAAAAATTTTTATGCAAGTAACAATCGTTGATGATAACAAATAACAACTTTTTCTTCAGTCAAGGTACACTGAAAACGTTGGAAGAATCGTTGAAAAGTTTAAAAAATCTGGATGAACGCACTGAAGACCATCAGTTGTCATTATTGCATCTCATTTGTGCTGGACATTCGGAACAGGTATCTTTAATTTAGCTGTTTAATCAAAAATCAGTTTATGAGTGTTTTTTCCGTGTCCTTTTTTAATATAACTTTTTTGAAATTAAAATTTAAGAATTTTATTTCAGCAATCTGAAAAGGTTGCCATTCTATTTGAAGCATGTGGTGATGATGAGATGAAAAAGGAATCACTTCTCAAACATCTCTCTAAGAATGGCTTTTCTGCTCTTCATTTCGTTGTCTACAAGGTAAGACATCATTTAATACGTATTCTTTATCTTAACTACTTTAGTAATTGTGAAAACTTATTGTTAAACGATCAATAGCTACTAACAAGTGATTTATCTTCCAATTTATTGCTAACAAATCATTACAAATTGGAAATATATTTGGTAATATTTAAATTTGCATTCATTTAATTACCTTACTTTAGTCATTTTTTAATTCTTGTCATCAAGCAATCGTCGATTAACTTATGTCTCTTTGCTCAGACGAAATTATTTTCATGCTTATAAGGTATTCCAGTAATAAATGTTTTTGTATTTTGTTATCAGAATTCCATATTTAAAATAAGTCTTTGTTAGTGAAATTTTTCTAATTACATAATTTTTATATCTATTAGGATGAAATTGAAACAATGGAAAAGCTATTAGCAGCTGGAGCAAATGTTGATTTCCCCGGTCGCAACAAATTACCACCACTTCATCTGGCTGTAATGTGTGGTAATATTGAGATGGTAGAAAAGCTGATCGATCGAGGCGCTTCATTACAAATTGCTGACTTTGTGAATTTCACTCCACTTCATTGCGCCACTTATTTTGCTCACGAAAAGGTATGAAATATAATTGATTATTATATTAGTTGAGACTAGACAAAATTTTAACTGATATCGCTTTTGTTTTGTTTTTCGCTGATAAATTCCTACATTGCAGATAGTACGTTTGCTTATGAAACGTGGAGCTGATCCAAATGCTTGTGGTGGAGTACGAGATCGACCTTTGCATCTGGCCAGCAATAAAGGCCAAATCACTATTGTTTCTGCACTTCTGGAAGCTGATGCCGATCGTTTGTTTTTCAAATTTCTTTGATTTTGAACTTCTTTGATTGATTTTAAAAAATTTTAAATTATGCATAAGTATAATTCTACGTATTCAACAACATTACTAATTTTTTTTTTCACATAGAAGTTACTGATTAATGAATTATCTTGAACTGTAAGCCATTAGCTCATTTTTTTTTGAACTCTCCGCTCTTTAACAACTACAAGCATATATTTTAGTTTTATTCATAATTTGTTGCTCTTAATTATTGTTTGAAATTACATTTTTCAATAGCAACTCTGGCCGATGATGAGGGTAATACGTCATTACATTTCGCTGCTAAAACAGGTCACGTTGGGATTATCGACTTATTACTCCTAAAAATTGGTGCTGGACATCAGGAAGTACGTATTATTTAATAAATTATATAATTTTTAGTCATTGAGTAATTATAACATATTTTAAACCTTCTTTGTTCATATTTCCTTCCACTTATCCACTTTTATACTAGCGTCATGTAGATATGGCTCTTCTTACAAAATTTAGCCTCATCAGTCTCAAAATGTATCAGTACGGAAGCTTTAAATTGATGAACAAATTGGTCTTTAAGTTGAAAATGAATTTGATCAATTTAAATTGATCAAGATAGTTTATTAAAGTGGACCGTCTCTCCTTGAACAGTTTAACCAGTGTCCAAACGGTTGTCCGCATCGTATTGAATAACTAGAAAGTTCCTATGATTATTGTTACAATTACTCTTAAACAGTAGCACAAGTCTTCTTGCAAGCAATGAGAGTTTCATGATTAATCATAAATTACTGCCACAATTATACATCTAAATCTGAAATAGTTGTCTAAATTTTTTTCAGTTAGCTTTAAAAACCAATATTTATGGTGATACACCGCTTCATACAGCTTGTTATGCAGGACGGTTGGATGCAGTGAAACGATTGTTAGATTTCAGTGGATCTGTTACCCTGAATATGGTAACTTTTTGATGACAGCGAAAAACTTAAGAATTCATTTCGTTCTGTGTATTCTTATCAGGAAAAAAAAAAACTTGAATGAATTTTATGTCTGACATAGGAAAACGTGTTCTCCGAAACACCTCTACATGCAGCTTGTACAAATGGTAGGAATTTGGAATTGGTGGCTTTTTTGTTGAAACAACCTGGTGTAGATGCCAATTTTCAAGGGCAGGATGGTCATACTGGTAGGTTTTTTCCTAAGGTTACCTCTATGCTACAAAACATTTTTTCTTCCGGAAAAAAGTGAAAAATTTTTTGTTTCAAAAAAAATTTTTGTTTCAAAAAAAATTTTTTTTTCAAAATTTTACACTATTGTTGAAAATTCGGAACATATTTTAATGAACACTTCATAGTTGAAGTTTATTGAAAGTATTGTTTTATGATCTGTTCTGTTTATGAACTGATTTAGCTCACTTCCAAAATAATATCTCAAAATTTTAGCTCTGCACAGCGCATGTTATCATGGACATTTACGATTTGTGCAGTTTCTCCTGGACAATGGTGCAGATCAATCATTAACTGCTCGAGCTGTTGATTATTCACTTTTGCCAAATGAAACATTAAGTGGCAAGTTTTTATCGTTTTCAAGATTAATTTTCATTATTCAATTATTTTGTATTCTTTAGTTAGTTGGTACGAAATTATCTTTTAGCTTATGATTTTGCTCTATTTGGAAAGCTTAACTATTTCAGTTACTTGTTTGCAAGAAAAAACAAGAAATGTAATCAGAATTTAATTTGATATCGTGGAATTTTTTCTTTGCCTAAAGTTGTAATATACGAAATTAACTTGAAAGCCTATTTATTTGTAAAAATCCGACAATTCCAACTTTTTTTTTCAACAATGTCAGTAAATCTTTTTGATTGATATAATAATAAATTTCTTTCAGGTAGCACACCAGTATCATCAACTATAGCTCAAACGATGTTTTCATTGTCCAAAGAATCCGCAAGTTCAGTTGCAACTGGTAGTTCATCCGCCTCATCTGCTAGTCTTAACGATGATCAGCAACAAACACCTATTATTTGGGCATATGAAAAGGGTCACGATCAGATTGTAGCCTTACTTAAGTATTATGCAAACAAACGTCCAGATTCTGATGTTTGTTCAGAATATAGGTATTTGCATCTCTAAAAGAGTTTCCGTTTTTCTTTTTTTTTTTCAAAATTTCATGTAAAGAAGAGTTTTGATCAGCTAAATAATGAAATTTGTTTTTATATTGTAATTCCTTTATTGATTTCATAGCAGAAATTAATTTTCAGTTCTGGCGAAAGTAGCTATACACCACTTCCTAGTCCACTTGGTCGTTTACGATCAGTGACAAAAGAAAAAGCTGAAATATTGCAATTGAGAGCTTCACTGTGCAGTCATTTCCATCTTTCATTAACAGATGTTGATTTTCAGGTATCTCTAATTCATATCGTATTACTGAGAGAAATAGAAGTATTGATAAATGTTTTGCTTCATTGCAAAATTTATTTCAGGAAGCTATCGGTAGTGGTTCATTCGGAAAAGTTTATAAGGGTACGTATCGCGGCAAAATAGTAGCTATCAAAAGGCAGGTTATTATATATTTTTGTCTCTGGCGAGATGACAAATTTCTTTAATTCAGAAGTAAGAAAAAAATCACATTGCAGATATCGCGCAGTAGCATTTGGTTCCAAGAGTGAAGTTGATATGTTCTGTCGTGAAGTATCAATTCTGAGTAAACTGCAACATCCTAATGTGATTAATTTTGTTGGTGCATGCTTAGATGATCCAAGTGTTAGTTTTATTTTAATTTTTTGATGGTAAAATTGAAATTTTACGAAGTGTTACAAAATTGGAGTTAAGTGGATATTACATGAGAAAACTAAAGATCTGAAGTTAGAAAAAATTCTTTCACAATGATTATTATTTGCTTATTTCCTTTATCCATCTTCAGATTTTTCCACTTTGCTTTCCATCCTTTAAAGAATTTTCCGTAGAAAAAAATGCATATTCCTAAATTCTTTATCAATGCTTGGTTTTTTTACAGCAGTTTGCAATCATTACAGAATTTCTTGTTAATGGATCCTTATTTTCTTTGCTACATGAACAAAAACGGTAAGTTATCAATTTCAGTTAAATGCATATTAATTATAAATCGATTTGAATTTCTAAAATACTAAAATAGCCTACTGAAAAATTCTGAAAATGCTGAAATAATAAAAAAATTTAACTAAATCGAAGTTGAGAAATTGCTTATAATACTTAATAGTTTTGTATGAGAAAACGAAATCATCCATCCATTTTTGCATGCTTTTAATTAATAGAAGTGGCATAAAAAAAACTTATTGAAGGGTTCTGGAAATGGCTTTGCGTCTAAATATAGGAATTGATGTCGCACGTGGGATGCGATATCTGCATGAGCTTGCTAAACGACCGGTGATCCATCGTGATCTCAATTCTCACAATATCCTTCTTCATGAAGATGGACATGCGGTAGTGGCCGATTTCGGTGAATCACGCTTTATGGCACAACATGACGATGAAAATATGACTAAACAACCGGGTGTATGTTATGTTTGTTGAAATTTTAAAATTGAAAAGACTAGTGTTAGTCAATAATCTGGATGAGAACAGAAGAAGAGCAAATTATTATGGATTCTTGCCTTAAATATTATGAGGTTAGATTTTTTCATCATTTTTTGCTTTTTCTTTTTTTTTTATCTGTGATGCTTATAAAGATAAATTTTAAAATTATTTCTTTAATGAATAGTTTCGTATAGAATCTTCGCTGGATGGCACCTGAAATTTTTACTCAGTGTGGCCGTTATGATCGAAAAGCAGATGTATTCAGTTATGCATTATGCATTTGGGAACTTCATGCTGCGGAGCTACCGTTTGCTCACTTGAAACCCGCTGCTGCTGCAGCTGAGATGGCTTATAAACGAAGTCTGGGAATTTAATTTCCAATAAAAAAATGTTCATCTTCACTTTTTCATCTCAAAATTTTATCAGTGAATTGAACAGATAAAGCATTCAAGTAGTATCATTGAAAAAACTGAACTCAAAAAAGTTAACCAATGAAAAAAGTTAATTTAGCACAGTTACTACGAATTTGATTACTGAATATAATATGTTATATACGATTACTTAAGATTGATGTTTTAAGTTTGAGTTTCAGGTCGTCCACCTTTACCTCCACATCCAACTGTTCAGTTCCCAGCTCATATTCTATACATGATAACATCAGCATGGCATCATGATCCGAAATCGAGACCTGCTTTTGCCGATATTTTACCGAACATAGAAAAGTATGCATCACCAGTTAAATCACCTAATGGAGTACCTCCCAGTAATGTTACAGCAGACTGCGGATTGTTATCAGTTTCAAAACTCAAGAATCACTGGGAACGTAAAGGAATACCGCAAGGTAAGGATGAAGTTTTGAAAGTCTATGCTGATTATATCAGGATTTGGAGCTCATAATTTTGCAAGGAAAGCTGTTCAATGGATTTCTTAATTGTAACTAGAAAGCTTTCGAGAAATATAAATTTTTTTAAACAAATGATTAGATACAATTATAAATTATTGTTTATTTTAAAAACGCCGATTTATATTTTCTAAAAATTTGTAAAATCATATAGTTTACAGTGTTATCAAAACTTTAATAAAGCACTTTATATTATTGTTATCTGTTTGATTAGTGTCCTAGTATTCAGTAAGAAATGGTTGTTAATTAATATAAATTCAGTTGCTATCATTTTGAAAACTTAATTACCACCTATATTTGAAAACAAATTAACTTCCGCAGACTGCTTTTTCCTTTTTAGAAGAATAGGACTTTGTTTAATGAACAGCTGTTTTTTTCCTTTAAACATACTAGTCTCTTAAAATTTACTAATACTTATGATAGCAATTAATGTCCCGAAGTATGAAGTTGCTTTTTCTTTTTTAGAAAAATAAAACTTTGAAATGTAAGATCTTCCTTTTCATCAAAAACTTTTTATTTAGTTGAAGTTATCATAGGTATGCATAATTACACTATTCATCAAATACTTTCCAAACCTGTCATTTATAGCCTGAAAAATTCAAAATTATACTACTGTTAATTTTGAGTGAAATTTAATTTCAATGGATAATTTTTTTTCAGCCTAGTTAATTATTATAATTATACAACTATTTTCTTTAAGCACCAATTAAATAATTTAAATAATAATTATATTACTTTTCAAAATTATCATCTCTGTTCTTTCCTGTCGTTTTCATTGATATGACATAATAATAGCAGATAGAGATGAAGGAGAAGTCGAAGCCAAAAAGTGCTGTAAAAGTCTGCCATGTAATACATTGTCTGTATGAAAACCGCAATTCCACGAGTTTTTTTTTTTTTTTTAAATACCTTTTTAGAAATTTAAACAAATGAAACCTGTTACATGTAAACGATTTTTCTCTTTCTTCATTTGAAAATGTAAATGGTTTTTTGTTCTTCATTCTGAAAAACAAACTGTTTCATTTTCTTTCCGGTTAGGCAACCGACTTGTTGAAAATTTTCAGTTATATAATGGGAACCTATTAATCATTGGTATATTAATCATTTAATACACAATGATGTTGATAGATTGTTGACAGCTTTAATAGTTTTATCTTCATTATTGTAATTAGTTCCAAAATTTTATTTATTTGCCCAAAAATCATCTATTTATTTATCTTGACAGCAGATGACTTTTTAAAATTTCATTATTTCAATGCCTACCATTATCAGCGATTTCCTTTTCTTTTTTACCTAAACATATTCATCAAATTATTATTATCAATGAGTGATATTATTATCACCTTAAGTAGAAATGAATTTTTCTAAAATGTTTACATTTTCCCGTCTTAAAGCCTTTTTTTTTGGAGGGGTGGTACTATTAATTAATTCAATAAGTTAGCTACCATCGTAATTTATGTTGTAATTTTTGTTGTTTAGGTTATTAATGTAACGTTTATCAAATTTCGAGATTGTTGAGAAAGAATAAATTCTATTGTGAGAATTTTTCACTATTTTTTTTTTTTTTGAAATAAGGCAAGAATTGATTAAGAAATGCATATTGCGTAACCTAGCAGCATTACCATAGATACGAATTAATTAACTAACAAATTGGCTAACTACATAAATTCTTTAAAATTTGAAGTAATTTTTCCGAATAATTCCGTTAGCTTGTAATAATAGCATTTCATTTCATTATTTCAGAGTCAACACAGCATTCTAGTGCTATCACATTTTCTACTTCATCTAATGGAATAGCTTCATCATCTTCAACATCATCAATTTTATCATCATCATCAACATCAACCAAAACTATTGATGAACTTCGACAACGACTTGATCGTAATGGATATGTTTTACAGCCAGTTATTACTGTTGATAACACTTCCATATCATGATATGGCTTTTGATTCATGAAAAAACTCATGTATGAAATTGCTATATAAATATTTTCATAAAATTTCAGTTGAATTTTCTTTCATCCAATAATGCATCTTAAAATATATACGGGGTTCTGTAATCAAAGTGATAATTTTCCTAGAATTTATGAAAGTTATAAATTAATAATATTAAACTTGTTGCAATAAAATTTTATAATTAAGTAATATAGTACTATTAATAAGATTGCACTAATTATTATCAATCGTAATAGATTGCTATCAATTCATTTTCATTAAAATAATCAGGAAATAGAACTTTTACTATCAATCATCATTTCCATAAGTAACATGTGATGTTATATATTATCACATCTGAGAAAGATTAATTATTGTGAAAAGTTCAGATTTGTCGCAAGCATATGAAAAAAGTCATCTGCTTACTGAAAAAGTAAGTGATATTGAAAGCAAAGTAATATTGAATTCATATAGAAATATGTTATTATCATACTTGAATATATTATGCTAAATAATTTCAAGCTTTCAGATTAACAAGATTATATAACTGCTTTAAAATTGTTATCTGACAAAGTCACATTGTAATCTCAATTTTATAGTAAAAGGCATTAAATAGGAAAAAAAAGTGATTTCAATTTTAAACTAATAGATATTAAATAGAAAAAAAAAAGTGACAGAGGATTCTAAATATTACTCCACTTTATGTGTGATAACAATTGATAAGGTGATTTTGGTGAATGATGAAACGATCATATAAATTTTATTTTTTTCCATTTATATAATCAAATCAGTTTTATCGAATATATTAAACAAATGTATCAATTGAGAAGGATGGAATATGATTAAACTAAGGTTGAAATCGACGATAAATAACACTGATGCACCTAATACGCTTAATTACTCTAGCCGAATAAAGATAATTAGGATGGATCAGTAAAATAATTTCCTGTTTTCAAATTTTAATCACATTCCTTACTAAGATGACAGTTAAAAAAATAACCTGCAATATTGACATAACATTTTTTGATTATTTATTCCTCTTAATTTCACTTTTTTCATTTTCACATTTATTCCAACTTAACTAAAAGATATAATTTCCAATTTTATTAGATTCATCGATAAATCGAGTAATTCAATCAGACCTTTTATCAAAAATTTTAAATCAATTCAATAATTTTTCAGGTTTGTATCATTATAAAAAAAGAAATGAAATTATCACCTTCTGAAATTGCTAATATAGCTATCAATCGACAAATTGTCAATCAATATTGATTTGTTGAAAAAGCTCTGCACATCATACATCATCAATAAGGATTGATAAATTCTAAGCATTAAATTTTAATTTAAAAAAAAAAAATTGTTTGAGGAAGATACAAGTAGTTGGACCAAATTTTTTGCCAAAAATTTTAAATCGATTTCAATAATTTGCAATAATTATGGATGAAAGAGGTGTATGTCAGACTTTTATCAATGGTATCCTTACCATATTAACATTTTTATATTTGGTAAGTTTTTAGGTTTTTTTTTTTTGATCTTTGTTATCTAATTCATTTGTAAATTTTTTTGAAGTAATTTATGGTGATTATATAATCAAATTTCATAAAAATTATGATGAATTGTTCTTTTTTTTTAGGCTACTGGTCTTACTGTAATTGGACTAACTTTATGGCTTCGATTAGATCCAACATTTGAGGAAATGATACGAAAGAATATTCTTCGAATTAATAATGAAAATGAAGAAATGAATAAAGTGAAAGAGCAAATTCGACTTGGTGTAAGTTTAGCAAATTTAGATAAGATGAAAATGAAAGTTTTACAAATTATGCTTGATAATAAACCAAAAGTGACGATTATTATTAAAATTCAGACTATTAGTAAAATGTAAAACTTAAACTTACTTTATTTTCTTTCTAATACCTAATTTCTTTGCTAAATCTTTGTTTTAAAAAAAAAAAATTGCGCTGTTCAAAAAATTTAATTCACAAAATTATACAATTTGGAATTTGTTTTTCATTAAACCATAGATTGGTGAATATTAGTGAAGCAATTGATTATTAATGGGAAAAAGAGATATTATTTGATAATATATACCTTTATGCATTAATTGGTATTACTTTTAAAAATGATTGAAAATGCAATTAATTAATTAATTACAGTTGAGGATATCATTTTGGGTAATTTAATGATTAATTTCAGTTGACGATATCATTTTGGGTAATTTAATAATTAATTGCTGTTGATGATATCATTTTGGGTAATTTAATAATTAATTTCAGTTGACGATATCATTTTAGGCAATTTAATAATTAATTTCAGTTGACGATATCATTTTGGGTAATTTAATAATTAATTGCAGTTGACGATATCATTTTGGGTAATTTAATAATTAATTGCAGTTGACGATATCATTTTGGGTAATTTGTGGTTGTGGGATTGCAGCTACTTTAATTGGCTTTGTTGGTGTTTGTGGAGCAATGTTTGCAAGTCGTGCGACACTTATTTTAAATTTAATAACATCAGTGGTGCTAATAGCCATTGAATTAGCAATTGCTCTTTTCATCTTTCTTTACAAACCAACAGTATGTCTAATATCAGTTTTTTAAACATTTGTCAATTTTAATTTGATTAAATAAATTGAACGAAATGTTTAAAATTAATGGAAAAATTTGCAAATAAATTAGCTAGAATTATTTATTTTGTTGTGGCACTAATTTAAGAAATAAAAGAATTTGATGGACAAGAAACAATTTTAAAAAGAAAAAATACCTTATTGCTAATAAAATCGAAAATAATTTATGGTTTTTCACATTTTGTAAATAATATAGAGATTTTCAAAAAAAGAAAAATGCTTTCGAGATTGAATTAAATTTTATAAAAAAATTATACAGATTGAAGAAACAGTAATTCGATATGTTGATTTAGCAGATCAATTGAATGGTTTATTGGATGATATGAAGACGATCACATCAAGGGTTTGACACTTGTGATAAATTAGGAATGAAGTAATAGAGAGAATAATAAAATGATAGCAATTCCTTGTGAAATTTAAATTTGTATAAAAGAATTTTCACAATTTGAAGGATCATAATATTGGAAAATTACTCTAACTAATTAAAATACCTCAAAAAAAGAAAAAATTAATTTTCAGTATAAATGTTGTAGTGCAAGAGATGATAGCTTATCAACATGTATGATTATCAACCAGGTAAATTAATCAGATTGATTGTTAGATGAATAAATTAAAAATCATACGTGTTTATCTTACAGGCTATGAAGTTAGAGTAAAAGTAAGTATTAAAGAAAGTGAGTAAAAAATAATAAAAAAATAAATTTTTATCATTTAACTTTTATATCAACAAAGATATTTGTTGATGCACAAGGTTTGCTTAAGATTAGGCAATTTAAGATGAAATATTGTTTCAAATTGTTAAGTAATGATTAGTTCTAATCAGCTATTATCAGTTTTCTCTAGTTTTAATTCGATAATAAAATGGTATTATCTTATCATGGCAAAAAAGTGATATTGATAAATTTTTAATTATAATAGCAAAAAAAAAGTTTTAGTTGTAATTTTTTTATTTTTGATTAAATTATGCTACGAAATTTATTGCAAATAGATGAGAAATATTTTAAATATGAGTAAAATAATAAATAATTTTAATTAAAATGACAACAATTTTACTAATCATATATTAAAAAAATTTCAGCTTACCTGTACGACAGCAGTATGGAGTCATTTGGAATATAATTTGATTTTAGCAGGTTATTTTACAGCAGGTATCATCATACAGCAAACTTTAACAAGTCTTTTATGCATCATAAAGATTTCTTCAAGTATTTAATGATAAAAACAAATTCAAATTAATTAGCATAAATTGACTAAATATGATAATGATAATGATGTAACACTCTTTGATACTATCATTTTTTCAATAAAACTTAAGAAAGATTTAAATATTATTAGAGATATACATTATTGATCATATATGTTTATTATTATTTGCAGTACTAATCCATGCTGCAATTGTAAATTTTATTGTTATTTCACTTATTTATTATTATCATCGATGTTTATTAAATTTGTATTTCATATTTAACAAATGAATTGTTTAATCCATTCAATGAAGAATTATGTAAATGATATACACATATATATTTATTTAATAAAAATATATACTTAACATTCATTAACAGGCACAGAGCTAATTACATCCTTTCTTTGCTGTTATGAATGATAAAAATTATCTGATAACTAGAAATTACTATCAAAATTTCTAAACTGTTCAATTAGCAATATGTGATAGTAAATTAACGAAGAAAAAGAAAATTTAAATTCTATAATGCTTTGAAATCATCTCTTATTATATTATTAAATAATGTATATTGAATTGAAATTTCATTAAATAATAAACTAAATGGACACATTTTTTTTTTATTTACATAAAAAGACAAGGTAGCGATTATAAATGCCTTCACATATATTTTAATTTAATGAAATTCTTGAGTTTAACCAATTAATTAATAGAATGCGTGAAGACATTTACCTCTATGCATTTTACATGGATCATTTAATTGAGGTAACAATTTTGATTAGCTCTAACTCATGAGTTAATTATATCCATGCAAATAAATATAGGCACATAGATGAATTTCTCTACCTCATCATGCATACCCTGTAAAATCTGTTATCACTAATCAGTGATATCATCAATGAAGTATTTCATGAATGAATGATAAGAGTGTTTTGTAAATGATACAAATTAATTAAACAAATTCTTTCTCATTAATAAATGAGAAACTAATAAATTCACCGGTGAATAACGATAATCTCAAATAGCATAACAGTGTATAAAATGAATGAATGAATGAATGAATGAATGAATAACAAATTGAAACAAAATTAAATCTCAAATATTACCAGTAATATCATAAGGAAAATTTAAGAAAATTCTTAAAAATTTACAACATTTAATATTTTGTTTTACAAATTTTATTGAGTAATTGTTCTAATCGTAATTATAAAATTGTCTAAAAATTTTATTTGCTTTAAACAAACAGTCAGAATAATTTAATATCATATTACCACTCTCTTGCTTATGTCTCATATCATGTATCATCAAATTTGAAACAATCAAATTTAAAATAATTCAATTAATGATCATTTCATCTTCAGTAATATGTTCATATTTAAATCTTCTATTATAGCCAGTAATGTAGTCTAATTAAAAAAATTTTTGATTAAATCAATTAGAATCATATTTACGTAAAAAAATTTTATTCAATTGTAAGTCTTAGCCATTCGTCGTTTTTGCTGTATTCGTTTGAAGTCTTTCCTTTCAATATCATAATTACGAGAGAAATTTTCAACAATCATAGTTATTGGAAAAGCTAATACCAATACACCGGATATACTGGCACAACTAGCGATCAATTTACCGACTGAAAAAAAAGAAAAGAAAAGAACAATTTAAGTTTTTCAAATTTTTCCATCAAAAAAAAAAAATTCATATGAAATTTTTTTGCTCTTATAAAATTTTGGTTTTTTTTCACTGAAAACTGGAAAAAGAAAAAAAAAAGTAATATAAGAGAGAATAGTTTTGCATGTGATATAAAAATATTTACAATAAATGAAAATTACATAATGTTTCTGGATAATAATCACCGTAACCAACGGTTGTCATCGTAACGATACACCTAAAAGAAGAAGAATTTAAGGATTGAAAACCATTTAACAAAATATTTGTGATAATTTTGCTTATGAAATTTCTCTTCTAAATGTTTGATATCATTATGATATTGACCTATATGTTATTTGGAATTATTTGACAAGTAAAAATTAAATTATCAGATTAGATTAAACAATTCTGTTTAATGGATTTTTGATCTTATTGACCTTTTTCAAAAGTCATACTGACCTTTCCTATTAAACATTTGATTTTTGCCTTTAACTATACTTTAATAAATTATTGAAAATGATTCTGATTAAATTTTTGTAAATAGTTTACACCATATATATCATTCATTTATGAATCAAACAAAAAATGAACATCTGTATTATAAATAAATAAAATGAGAAAGTATAAATAATGAGACTTACCACCAACCAGCATGTGGAATTGATTTAAATTTTGTATTTGGTTCATCACGTTCAGCAAAATACATTAGAGTTGAAAAGAAGATTACTGTTGTCAACAAAAATAGTGTAAGCATTGATAATTCCGGAAGGCTGCAAAATTTTTGCTATAATTTAAATTAAAAAAAAAAAAAACAGCCGAAAATAGCAAAATGAAATGATTCTAAGTTGAAATATTTCGAAATTCTTATAAATTATCGTTAAATGATAATGATGATAAGATGAATTTCTCATTACAAATTGGAATTCATTTACTTACCTAGTCTTAACAGTAATACCAAATGATTTCAGGCCACTGGAATAACGTGCAAGCTTAAATATTCGTGCTACACGCATCACTCGTACCACACGCATTACCATTGCTAAGCCACGAAAATCACCAAATGTATTTATTCCGAAACCTAAATGAAATTGAAGTGATAATTTCATTTAATTTTCTAACATAACTCTGATATCTTATGGCAGTTAATTTCACTGTTCTTTTCTACTAATTCTTGCATTCACTTTTATAGCTTATCTTAGCTTATTATTATTTTCTAACTAAAAATATATTCATAAGCTCACTTATTAAATTAATATTTTAATTCTACAAAAATTGAAGTAAAAAGTCAAATTAAAATATTTTAAATTCTATAAGAATATAGTTTTTTTCCACGATCATAAAAAATACGATAAATCATTATAATTTTTAAAGGGAATATTAAAACTATCTTAATGTATTAAGTATGGTGTTTAAAATTAACTAAGTAAGAGAACCCAACAAGGAAATTTTCAATTGAAATCACTCAACAACTCAAAGATCATTGATCAATAAATGATCTAGCTATAAACAAGACCATTTTAATTCAAAACATATTCATGTTTATTTTAATTGGCTTTTCCCACTTGATTTGTTAGAATATCTTAGTAAAACAAACTTTATCATATGGACTGCATATTATCAGCAATAATAAAATGGAACAGTGAAAATTTAACTATTAACGAAAAACGATAAAATAATTCAACAATTATACAAATAAATCAAAAAAGAAAAAATCAGGCGGAATTTTAGTATATTTGCAGTTTTACCTAAAAAAAATATTCGAATACAAGGAAGTTTGATTTTTTTTTTCTTTTTCCTTTCGTTGAATACAAATAAACGCTTAATAAAAAAATATTTGAAGAGAAAAGTTTATTCTTAAACTCTAATAATTTCAATCAATATTGCTATACTTATGCGCTGTATTACAATTATTTAATATCTAAGTGACCTTTTTGCGCAATTATTTTTTAGTAATAGATTTATTGAAATTATCTATAATTGATAGCATAATTACAATTATTACTTTTGTATGTGATACTGATATGTTGTTGTCAGTGAAAATTATTCGTGATAATATTATTATAATTATCACAGTTATTAGCATTGCAACTAATTAATGCTATTGTCATAAGATTAGCGACTGATTACGTAATGCAAGTAGTGGAATATAAATAAAATTAATTAAAATCCATTCGTAATATCCTATATCAACAAATATATTTTTAAAAATTTTGTTTATATCAAAAAGAAATAGTTTAGTTCAGGTCATTTCATCTGATAAATCATTTCGTTTAATGCATTTATTCTGCCTATTCAATGAAAAAGATGATTTTAAACGAAATGATAAAATTGATAATATTTTAAGATTTTTTTTTTTTAAAAAGTTATATGCATAACGTATCCGAAATATGATTACGACTAGGTCATGAAAATAATCAAGTAGTTCTGATAATTAGGAATAATAGTTACGGATGAGGTAGAAATGATTGAAATTTTTAATTTTAAGTACTTTTTTTTTTGCAATCAAAACTTTTAAATTAGGATTAAATAAATGAAACATTAAAAGCGAATGTGTTACCGCAAGCTGCAAATAAAATTTCCACATAAAACGGTATGATTGTTAAGCTATCAATGATATTTAATGGTTCTAATACAAATTTTTTTTTCTGTGTACAAACAGTAAACCGTGCGAAATATTCAAATGTAAACCATATTATACAAGCCTGAAAATAAATTTTTAATTGTATTCAAAATTAAAATTTCAATTAAATATTTAATCTCATAATTATACCTCTTATCTCTCGTCCTCACTCTCTCTCTCTCTCTTTTTCTCGCATTTTATGTGTTAATTAGCAAGTTAAAAAAAAAATTACTCAAATTTTTGGTGCGCGATATTTTTGACAAATAAATTATTACCAAATACTAGTCATAACTTTTACAAATTTTTATTTATTTATTTATAGTTACAACTTTTCGGCTACAATTTTTCGTATTATCAATTCTTTTCCAAAACATTTTCCTAAATTAAGAAATGATATTACTGATTTCCGCTTGAATAACGTTACTTTCTAATAATGTAATTAAATCTGCTAACAACGAATAAACGATATAAATTTGATTAATTTTTCACTTTAAGTAATCTATTCACTACTTTATACTAAATTTAAACGTCTATTTATGAAACATAAAGTACCAATTCAACAAATTCCAATGTAGAATGAAGTCGAAAATCAAGCCTTGTACCCGTTGCGCTCATATTATAATTACCACTCTGCCATTCTGGTGTTGAACCAAGTATCATACCAGTAACTGATACTATCACCATCAATATGCTTACAAGCGCAAAAATCTGCAATAATAATATGTCATTATCAAATCTCTTCCCCTCTCTCTCTCTCTCTCTCTCTCTCTTTCTCTCCCTCTTTCTCCTTTTTACCTATATTTCATTTTTAATTATTGAAAATGTGAAATGCTTGATAAATTTGCATTTGCAATGTATTATAAATTATTGAAAACTTAACAGAAAGTTTAATTCTGTTATAAAACAAAAAATTAAAAATTGTATGGAAATTTTCATTTTGTTTCATTTTGCCTTTAAAAAAAGAAAAAAACGAACAAATTTGAAAATTTTTAGTATTAAAATGTAAATGAAAGATAAAATTGGAGTAAATTTCATAACTTTTCACAATCACAATATGGAACAAAATCAGAAAAATTTAACCTTAGCTGCGGTACTTGTACCAGGATCCTCCATTAAAAGCCACAATTTGCGCCGCTGATCATCAAAACAAACTCCATCAAATTCATCATCTTTAAAGTGAAGAGAAATCAATGAAATTTCATATTAACTTTTGAAAATTTTTATAAAAGTTTAAAATTAACCTTTATAAAATTTGCATACATTTTAAGAGAACAACAATTTAAATAGTTAATTTTATGATGATTGAGAATTTCTGTTAATATTTGCAATTAATATGCCAAAATATTTGAGTGTTTTATTTTAGATCATTTTGGTTCTTTTCAATTCAAAAAAATATATCACATCATTTTGATATTTTAGAGTAAAAGCTTCTGAAAAAAGAAAGAAGAATCATTCTTCTTTTCTTTTCAGAAGACCTTTGACCTTGAATAAACAAACCATAAGTAACAGAATCTTTGCCTTCGTTAGCTAATTCATCATCGTCGCTCTCAGCAATCATCATACAACACGGAGCGAAAAAATCCCTGAATAATAAATGTTTCATTGTTTGATAAATGAAAATGATAACCACTTAACTATTATCACTTAGAATTTACATCACTGATAAGATATTATGAATTTAGCAAAATTCTAGCATTATTACCAATGTCTAAAAAGTATTATTTATACTTGTTACTCTTATTGATTGATGTTACTCTTACTGCTTATTACTTAACTAAATTAGATTCAGGTATATATATTGACATCTAAATTTAAGCTTCTGAAAAGATTTTGCGCTATAAAATTTAAATTTATTTCCTTCGTCAATGAGCTTTATTGCCTAATTTTTTTTTTTTGCACCTCTTATACACTCATTATATTGCTTTCGTATATATTTTTGCACTAAAACAAAAAAAAAAAAAATTTAAGCAAAGAGTTTTCCGTCATTTTTAAATTTATAAAAAGAAGCTAAGTGAGAATTTTTTTTAAAAAATTGATTTTTAAATTGAAATGATTTCTGTGGCACTTTCTATTTATATACCAGTTGAAAGTAAAATTAAAAAATAAATAGTTTTAGAGAAGAAGTATATTTTCTAATTAAAATGATTCAAAATTATCGATTTTCATTCAACAAATGCAGCGATCAATCATTTAAATCATTACTAATATTTGAGTAATCCATTTGTACAATATATATTTGCAATTTAGAAAGAAATCTCAATTCTAAATCATTTTTAGCTAATAATCATTAGAAATTATTAATTGTTGAAAAAAAAAAAAAAGAAAACGAAAAATTAGAAAACATTATCAGAAATAAATTATCAAACTTTGTTTTAAAAAAAGAAAAAATTTATACTGTTAATATGTTTTTAAAAATTAAAAACAAATCATCAAATTTTGATTAAAAAAAAAAAATTTATATTATTAATATGTTTTTAAAAATATTTGTAATGAGTTAAACAAAAAAAAAAAAAGACAAACTTTTTAATTCGCCAAAAATCTAATTCTTTGAAAAGTCGTTCACAGCAGATATCACTCGTTCGATGAAAATGTCCAGTTGTTAGGAAATCATAAATTGGTTCAAATAATTTTCCAGAACGTTCAAAAAAATATTCTCGTGTATCAGATAAATAACCATTACAACTTTCCACCCGTGCTGCATGTGTTTCACGACAAAATTCAGCTAATAATGATGTTGGACAACGATACTGTAATTAGTAAATTAAATTAATTTTTTTTTATTTTTTAAAAAATTAGTAGAAAAGTATATTATGAATAATTGTATTAGATAAATTTAATTTTTTATAATTTTTTTACTTATATATACCTGTATAGTTGAGTAACGAATACGGAAATGTGTACCACCAATATTTAGAAGTAAGTGAAAATCGTAGACATTTGTAGTTTCAATCAATGACATTTGCATATCCATTTTGGTGTCACTAAAATATTTCATCATTTGATATTTATGAGAAATATTATTGCTCAGCTTAATTTAGTTATTTCAAAAATAAAAATACTCAAAGTGTAAATATTTAAATATTTCACTGTTCTAAAGAATGCATTTGCAATATAATAAAATTTTCAAATATGCTATTTTTAATGAGATATTCTGATATTTTGTTGCACTTTTTTTTTTTCACCGAAAATAAACTAATTACGAACTAATTTAAAATTTAAATATAAAATTTTATTTTTTTTTCTTTTTTACTATAACAAATAAAAAAAAAAGACATACTTTACAATCTTTTTCTCATTAATCCAATCATATTCATTGTTTCGATTAGCAACTGGACGATGTCGTTCACGTTCACGTTCACGTAAGCGTTTATTTTCATTTTTATTATTGTTAATATTTCGATGTTTTTCTCTGGGTATTAAATAAATTGCACCAGATTCACTGGACACTAAAAACTGGACTTAAATAAATTAAAAAATAAATATCAATCGATGATATTTTATTTCATATTTTTCATGTAAAATTTAAGTAATACAAAGAAGTGTTTGGTATACGCAATATGCCTTACCTGTAATAAAGAAATGGCAAAGTAAAAGTAAAAATAAAAGTGTAAATGATAATACACATTAAGCATATCAAATTTTTTTTACTTTTTATATTTATAATAATTGATTCAAATGTTTGAAAAATTTCTTAGAATAGTTTAAGTCAGTTTAATTGCAATGAAACATGCATGCAAAAGTAATAATCATTGTAATAATGGATTTGTAGTACATTCAGCAACAAAAGATACAATTGATTTGTTGTTCAACAATTTGAGCAATACAAAAAAACTTATTACCACATGCAATTCGTCGCTTTAAAAATTTAAAAAGCATGCATAAAGATAGGTAACATTCAATTGCATGCAAATTAATTAATATTCAAAAATTGGTGTGAAATACATTTTTGAAACAAAATTGTGATATTACATTAAATTAAAGATTTAAAATGTAAAAGAGGAAAAATGAGCGTTTTTTTGTTATTGGCATATTTTTTTGATTTAATTAATAATCATTATGTAATTATTATTTTATAATGAATGATAAAATTTAAATTTTAGCAAAATTGATTAATGATAATATTGCTAATAAATGTATTGTCAACATTTTTTATCCTAAAATAATGAGTTAATTTTACATTCGCATACATTTTACTTCATTTTTGTTGAGTGTTAGCTAATGTTTGTGTAAGTTTGGATTAGTAGTTAGTTGAACTTCTTTTGTACTTTCAAATCTATTAAATTTAGTGCTGGTCGTTTTAACATTCACAGGAAGATTTTCTTTCATCTCTGATTTGCTAATTCGATAATAATCGATTGCACTTGGAACTTTAACCTGAATACGAAATTTTACTCAGTTGAAAAGAAAAAATTTTAAATTACATTTTTTTTTTTTGAAATGAACAAAAATAGTTAGAATGAATTTGTTTGCACGTGAAAAAACAATCAAAAAATAGCATAACATAGTCATTCTTGTTAGGCGAAGCTTTTTTTATTAACTGGAATGAAATTAAAATATGAAAGTAAAGTTATGACTAGATGATATGGTTAAAGTTTTATTAAAATTTTATTGTTTATTTATAAGAAATGTTTGCATTCTTCATGAAATACGATAACATAGATAGAAGTTAGTGTGAAATTTTTTTTCTAGCTTATTAGGTTTAAGCTTCATTTGGACAGATTACATTGAATGATAAAATGACTCAATTCTTATTTGTTTTTAATCTGAATAAACTTTCCTATATTATATGAACTTTGAAAATTTACGATTGATTATTTTTTAAAATATTTTCCACAAGCCTACAAGGTAAAATACAATGATAAGATTTTTTTTTTTTTTTTTGGACAATTATAACTTTTTAAAGTGAAAAATTTTGCAATGAAAACACGTTGATTCGTTAAAAAAGATTCAATGTTAAGAGTTAGCTAAATGATATTTTCAATGAAATTTATTTGAAAAGGCATAAATCAAATAGAAGTATAATGATATTTTGGTACTCTCTTCATTTTCACCTTTTTCTTTTCTAGTTCTCTTTCTCTTTTTTCTTTTTTTTTTTTTTAAAAAATATTACACTAAGACAGTTGTTGCGATATTAAAAAAAAAAAAAAAATTAGCAATAAATTGAATAATCAAAAAAAAGGTTACTGACCAGCTTGTTGCACTGTATCATTACGTAAACTGCCACGTAAACGTCCTGCTATCATCATAGATCCACTTTTGTCAAATATTTAAACATTTCATAAATTTCAATCATTGAAATATATTTGGTGCCAACTTCAATAGAATAATTTCATAATGTTTTTCACTTCTTTCATTTGTTCGTAATATAGCTGAAAAATGAATAATTTATCTGATCGTATAATAAATTTTGTAGTAGAAAGCATTTTTATTACCTAAATGATTAGCATTTGAAGAGAAATAATCCAATAATATAGTCTTTATGATACCTGAATGGAAAATTTTTTTTTGATTAAAGTATTTTTTTTTCTTTTTTAATTGCTTAAAAATTTTTAAAGTATGTTTTTTTTTCGTTTTTTTTTTTGTTACAACATTTTATTTATGCAAAGAATGAAACCAAATATAATATATTATGTAAAGATTACTGCTAACTATTGAAGTTCAAGAATAAAACGAAGAGTTTATTCTTTGGAGGGTAAAGTTAATTAAAGAATGTGGTAGGGAATTCTCATGAGCGGAAGAGACTTAAACTAACATTTGTCGTTTTTAGCATATTGGCTTTGAAGAAAGGTGACAGACAACTAAGATTGCCAGTTTAACCACTTTTGTTGATGTAACAAGGCGCTAAATCAAACGAATAAACATTATGTTATCAGACATGCTGATATAAATACGAAAGAATTATCTAAGTTAAATGTTTCCGTTGAAAAAATTTTCATCATTTCTAATTTAAAAATTTGATAATCTAAATTAATGAGAAATACATGTCAATTAATCTAAATAACAATAAATAATAATTAGTTTAAAATTTTTTCTTTTCTATTTAATACAATAAAAAATTTAAAGTTTGATAATATTTAATTATAAAAAAATGAAAAAATTTTAAACTTTATTATACATAGATGGTAGAGATATGAACAGAACTGTATAAAATATATTCGTTTCCAAATATTATTATAAAATTTAAAAAAAAAAAAAAGAAAGAAGCTATAATGATAAGAGGCTTAAACTAAGCGAAACAATGGTGGATTGGATAGGTGACAAGAGACGAAAAACCGAGCTAAACATTAATTCAGTATAATTTTGCCCTTATTAGATTTCTTTTTCTCTTTCTCTCTCTCCCTCTCTCTCTCTCTCTCTTCCTCCTTTTTTTTTAAAGGACAATATGGAAAGGATTGAGGCCATTAATGGATTGGTGTAGTGATGTTTGGATGGGACGAAAGTTTTTGAGTCAATGAATTAATGACTATTTGGAATGTTTCTCACTCGTTGACTAAAAGGAAAATAAAAAAATGTCACACTGTTAGCTTACAATTAAGCTTTAAATTTTTACTCGTTTGAAGATATATTTCGTTAATATTTTTACATATACAATTGGTTATCAGCAAATTTTATATTATTAGTTTAAGTTTAGTAGAGTTTTTTATCAGTAATACAGTTGTTATCAGTAACTCTTTCAAAATCTTTGCAATCATCTCTGAAAAGCTTATAGTTATTGATATTGCACAAAATGATAGTAAAAATAGAAATAATTGCGTGAAATATTAATGAAAAAAAATTATCATTACAAATTATCAAATCTGATATCGAATGATAGAGATGATATCAATGATAATTTTACAGCTATTCTTTAGTGGAAACTTTGTTAGGCATTGCTATTTTGCATACATTGAAAGGTTAAAAAAGTTTATTGGTATTATCAAAAAGTGATCGACGTCACTATTTCTCAATTATAGTACTTGAAAATGTGACGTGATACGTTCACTTTTTGATTATCCGATTTTGTAATTGAAATTATTAATGAATTGATATTTTTAAATGTTTCGTCGTTAAGTAATTTATCATACATTCTTTCATTTATTTTAGATTGAAATATTCAAAAATTAAAACAACTTGTAACTTTTTTTGTTTTACAAATTGTTTCGATTATTTTTAAAGAGAATAGAAAGAATGAAATGCGTTTTTTGACTTTGAAAATTAGTAAAAATACTTTTTAAGTATTTTATACCTCTCAATAGGCTTTCTCTTCTAATACCTTAATTATGCGTTCATTATAAAGCAGTGATGAATACTGCCTTTTGAAGTGTCATCGAAGGGAAATGCTTTTCTTTTTTTTTTTTTCGTGAGAATTTACTTTTCGTTGAAATTATCTGAGATGACTTTGCCATCACAAAAAGCGGATGACATCTTTTCCTTCCTCTGCAGCATTCTTTTGGCCTTCGTTAAAGAAATTTGATAATTTAAAAGTGAAATTTCCAGATACTTACGAGGATCATATTATCCATTCCTTTTGTCGCCTCATATGTCATTTTGAGGCGATCAATCTTCTTTTTGGAAACTTTAATTAAAAGAGTAATGAAAGCCTTTAAATAGCAATTTTTTTGCAGCTTTTTTTCTTTTTTCAAAAATTTCAAAAAAAAAAATTTGTTTGTTGTAATGGAAACGTGCAGAATAAGAAAAAAAAAAAGATGCAGAAATATAGCAAATTTTAAATTATTAAAGATTAAATGATAATAGAACCAAAATTTTTCATTTGAAAAAAAAAATAAACAGGATATTTCATTTTTTTAAACACCACAAATCTCTAAATTATTACTGTTAAAAACAAAAGAATGAGAATAGAAAAGAAAGTAACGAAATTAAATGAAAAGAAGAAATTTCAAAAAAATATAAGAATAAAATTTGATAAGAATAATCCTTATATATGAAATTATTTGATGAAGAAAAAGAAGGAAAAGAAAACAAGAAAAGAAAGTATGATGAACAGAAAGAGTTAGCATTTTATTGGAAAAGATTATTAGTTTTGATAAGATTTCTCATTGAAAAATGATACCTTAATAATTGCTATGTCAATATCTTCATATGTTATAAATAAATAATTATAAATATTATAAATAAATTATTAGAAATGTAAATTATAATGTAAATTATAGACGTACTTAATTAATTATATTACATTATGATTGCAAGCAAATAAGAATAAAAAATATTTAACAAATTTTTGTGGAATAACTTAGATTAATCAATAAATGTTATCACTGCAAACATATATCAGTAATTCATAATCATTATTATTATTATTATTCGTTATTAATTGCTATTATTGTTATCAGCTAGTAAAATCTTTGACAAAATTTATTTGTCGTAATAGTAGTTAGTAATAGAAAATATGCATATCATTAATCAATTTACTAAACACACCTAAAAGATGATTTTTGATTCATTATTAAGCGAGCTAACTAATTAATGAATGATATAAATAAGAATCTTTACATGCAATAATAGAAATCATTAATTTTTTACATAAAAATACTAAATTTTTACGTGATCAATCGTTAAAAATAAATAATTAAATGAAATGACTTACATTAGTGACTCTTTTTCCCATAAATTGAAATAAATATGACATATGATACTATCATTATACTTAAATGAAATAAAATAGAAGAAACAGATTATCTTAAATTCTTTTTTTTCTTTTTTACGAATTTTCTAAGCAAAAAAAAAAAGGAAATAAAATTTCAGACTATTGTTTAATTAGATTAGTCACACTTATTGCAGTAGTGTGCCTTTGAATAAAAAACAATGATAGATGTGATAAACAAATGAATTCATTTTTAAAGTGTAATATGACTTAAAAATTTAAATTGTAATAAATAAATTGAAAATGGACGATATTAATAATTTTCAAAGTTATTTAAATTTTTTGATCTTCTCAACAATGAACGGATAAACAATCATAACGGTCATTTCATTGAAGTGAACAGATACTAAATTTTAAATTATACATAAAAATTATATTCTATTTGATCAGTACTTCATCCGTTTAATTGAAATAATATAAGTGTTCAACATCAACAAATAGCAAATATTATATTTTTTTTTCTTTTATAGAAAATGATGTAAATTCAAAAAAAAAAAGAAAAAAATTTCAGAAACATAAAATGTATTCTAATTAAAATGGTAAAGATCAAATGAAAAATTGAAATAATAAGCAATTTCTTTTTTCTTTTCTATTTCTTATCAACAATAAAACATTGTAAATTTTTTGAGAATATTACTGTTAACATGAAAGAAAGAATTATTTGCAAAAAAAAAAAAAAATTTCACTGAGTTATTTTTTGTTCAATTCTATAAATGCGTGACAAATAACATTGTCAGATTTTTTCTTTTCAATAAATCTTTGTATTTTTACTACCATTTTCCTTTTCATTGTTACATTCATTCATTCATTCATTCATTCAACAATAAGAAAAACAACAAAGTTCATTTAAATTAAATGTAAGCACTAAAAATTTATTTTATTAAAATTAAATTTTATCATAGCTTAAAAAAAAAAAACGAAATGAAAAATATTTTGGGATGATTATAGTACACACACATACTTACATGATTTTTATATCCTAAATTAAGTCATAGTCGACGTCATCAAAATCACTCAAAAAATTGTGTTCTCAAAAATTCAATCATATAATTTAATTCATATTTAACTAAGAACTTTCTTTCTCTTTCTTCTTCTTCAATTTAAATTTCAATCTTTCAGCCTTCAGCAAGTTTCTGTATTCTTAATTTATTACCAATTAATTGTTTATAAAAACTAAAAATTTTCAAATTTCTTTATGTACTCATTTTTCCTTCCAAATTTTTTACTGTTTTTTCTTTTTTGTAAATCTCATTATCTCATATTCAAAAGTACTTCAAAATTTATTCCAAAAGTGTGGGAATAAAAAAACAAACTAAAAATGTTAGAATAGAAAATAAACTTTGTTTATAAAATTTATTATTTTACTGTCCATCAATTTATGATTATTCATTTTCATTTGTCACATATCTCAAATTTGTTCCTTGCTTTTTATTTTTGCACAATTTATCAACTGTAATTAATTTAATTTGTTCATTTAATTTAATATGTAACGACAAATTATCTAAGTTTTTTGTCGTATATTCCGTTGCTTATCAAAAATATCTGATAAGAAAATATGGCTTAATCTTTCAACTGATTACAATTTCACATATGTGAAAAAAAAAAATGCAATTTACGACTAGCTGCAGTTTACGGCTAATTGCTCTTTACGACTAATTACAAATTTGAACAAAAATCTTTTGAAAATTAACCAATAAATTTGTTGCATAACTAAAAATCATTTTTTTTTTTTTTATAAATTATACAAAAATTTTTTGAAATTTTGGCAAAAATTTTGGCGTGAAAGAATTTTTGTTTTCTCACTCACTAACACGATGAGAAATGTTGGCGGAAAAAGAAAGTTTAAAAAGTTATGTAAAAGGTTTGATGAAATTTGATTTTCAAAGAGTTATAATTTAAAAGCAACTAGAATTGAAAGCAATAACAAAATTGTCTGTCATAATTACAATTTTTATTACTTAGTCCTAACTAATGATTGCAAATAAAATAGGTGATAAGAAACTAAAATTGATAAAATAACTGCAACCAATTATAAACCTAATAACTTACTACCTTTAAAATATTATCAGACTAATCCTTCTAATTTTAATTATATTTTGAAGCTATAATTAAGTCATCCAAGATATATGCAAACTAGTGTGAATGAAAAAATCTTTTTAATTTGTTACTTTTTTTTCTTTTTCAAATAATTTGCAGTCAAATGTAATTCTTTGTAAAATTAACTAGAAACGATTGATTTGAAAATTTTTCATTTATGGTTAAGCTAAACTATTAATTTAATGATAAATTTTAAATAGAAAATGATAATTGCCAGTAGTCATGCGATACTTCAAGACATTTGCATGATAATAAAAATTGTCTTCTCATTTTTAAGCTCATGAACTCATGGAAATATTAAGTAACAAAAAAAAAAAAAAATTCAAAAAATGAGAATATCGTTGAGCAATAAAAAATTGTTACAATTGTATGAAATTAAAAAATTTTTATGGATGTCATTTGCATGTCACTTAATTCATCAACAAACACATATAATAAACAAAAATGCACAACATTTTCATTATTACTATCATTGCGATAAACAAATGAAATATTATTGAAAGAAATTAATTCCAAAAATTGGTCGAAAAGAGAAATTCTATTATTTCATCTTAGTTTTGAAAAACTTTTATTTGATTTATTTTTTCCAAAAAAAAAAAAAAAAATTTCTAAATTTTTTTTTCAAATCTATATTTTTTGAAAATTTTCATTTCATCTATTTTTTTTTTTAAATTTTTATTTCATCCATGTTTTGAAAATGTCATTCATTCTATTTAGAAATTTTTTTGAATTTTTTCAAAGTAACTTTATTTAAAAAAAAAATCGAACTAAAATAGTTTTTTGAAAACATACAATATTCTATTTTGTACTCATTGTAAAAATATGAAATAATAATTCTAAATTTTGAAAATTTCAGAAAAATTCATCAAAAGAAAAGCTATATGTTTAAAACTATTAATGAGCTTTCAAACATCTCAGAACCAAACTTTCACATTAAATTTTTTTTTCTTTTTTGCAAATTGAAGTGGTGTTGATAAAGCGAATGATTTTAACCGGAGCATCCGGTTTGGAATTCGGTGATTGATGAGAGTTTCGTGAACAAATGCGCCATAATAAACTAACATCATCAAGAATGGTTCAAATCACTAAAAAAGAAACTTTTTTTTTGTTTTTAATGATAAAAACGAATTAAATTTGTAAATTCTTAAATTAAACATTTGAATTTAAAATATACAATTAATATATTTAACAGTCGAAATGTTATGCTTTTAAATTTTCACATAAATGCATTCTGGAAAAAATTAGTTCTTTTAAAGCAAAACTTTTTCTACAACTTTTAATTAAATGAAATAACAAAAAAAAAACCATTCATATAGTTTCCACTTTACTTATTTTTTTTTTTGCTTTTTATAATAAAATACTAACTTTTTTAAATATTTTCTTAAGTTAACTTAAAACAAAAATAGAAACAAAGGAAAGGAAAAAAAACACTTCAATCTATTCTAAAATTCATTTTTAAAATTAAAAAGATTTATTTGAAAAACTACTCAACATCTAAAAAGTTATCATTCTCTTTCTCATCAAAATATTGAATCGAGAGCCGTAAGCATTTTTCATCCGTCAAAATTGATTACATTTGAAAAGTTGAAAAAGAAGAAATCTCTTGAAATAAGATAAATTACTTAAGATAAGATTTACTTTTTGCTGGCAGCTTAAGCTATAACTCNATTCTCTTTCTCATCAAAATATTGAATCGAGAGCCGTAAGCATTTTTCATCCGTCAAAATTGATTACATTTGAAAAGTTGAAAAAGAAGAAATCTCTTGAAATAAGATAAATTACTTAAGATAAGATTTACTTTTTGCTGGCAGCTTAAGCTATAACTCATAGTAGATTAAGATAATAAAGTTAGAAATTTAAAAAAAAAAAATTTTTTTTTAATTTCTAACAAAAGTAATTCAGATAAATCTAGGAAAAAGAAAAATAAAAAGTAAAAAAAGAGAAAAAAAGGAAAAGAAGAAGAAACGATGTTTTGGTTATTTTAAATAATGCAGTAAGCGCATAAATATAATTGTATTTTCATATAAGTGAAGTCAACAACGAATAAAATTTTTTGTCCAATATGAAAACGTTTGCTAATTTAAAATTTCATTTTTGATTAGAATAATAATCACTGCTATTGCTGTAGTGCTAATAACTATTTGTAAATCATAAATATCAAACAGCCAAAGTCTTAAATTTTCAATCGTTTTTTTTTTTTTTTTTGTGATAATAAAGCAATTTATCAAGATTTAACAGCTTTGTGACATTTATATTATATGTAATTTTAATAATTATCATTTTGATGTTTTATAATATAAATTTAAGTAAACACTACTAGTAGATTAAACTTTGCAAAATGGACTAATGAAAATTAGGACAGTTGGATTACTTTTAATATGAAATGATTCTAAAATTTAAATCTATATTTTTTCAACTACAATTGCGCATTTCGTGACCTGTAACATTAATAAGTATGCTTCGTTCTTTCATATCTCAGTGATATTTTATCATTAATTTTAGTTATTTCAATATAATTAATATTTTAATAAAATTACAATTTTAAAAATGAAATGTTTACATCATTTTGCTTCTTGAATGATTATCAGCAATAGAAAGATAAAGTAACAATCATTTTAAATAATACTAGATTTTGTTGCTTCATTAAATTCACAATTAGCACAAACACAATTAACTAGTAATTTAAATTTTTTGTCTATTTGACCTGCTAAATTAGGATATCTCATTATTAAGTGATATTATCGCTATCATTACTGTTATTAATATTATTGCTGTTACTAATTATTGTTAATGCATTATTAATATTAAAATAAATAAACTTCAACATTTACAAGTTCTTCAATAACTTTCATTAAACTTGGTAATATCTTGAGAAAATGTTTTCAGTCAAAATGTTTACTATCAAATTTTCAGATTTAAGAAAAATAACAAATTATAAAAAAAAAAAAATAATGAATTTCAATTAACACAAAGTTGCCACAAATAAATAAAAAGTCATATTTCGAAATAGTGCCATGCGTAGAATTACTCCTTTCATCCATCCAACTAATTCTTTTTCAAAAATATTTCAACATAGTACATCTCACCAATCAGTATCGATTGAAGAACGATTGAAAACCCTTAGTGCTTAGATGAATTTTTTTTTTTCTTTAAAATAAGTTCAATCTTATTCATTTAATTTCCTCTAGTAGGAATAGTTAAAGTTAATGCAAAAAATATTTTATTGAAAATTTAACTTAACGTTAAATTTAAATTGTATCAAAAATCAATCTTAAAAAATTTACATATAATTTTATTGAAGAATTTGAATCGAATCAAAAATCAATAGTGCTTTCAATTCAAAAGAATGCGTCATTTTAAGCAATCATTTATTCTTTTACTTTTTCAGTTAACTTTTTTCTTTTAAAAAAATGTTAACATGGCTTTTTTTTTTGAAGAAAAAATGTGACCATAAAAAAAATAAAATGCAGTCATTTCCATCGTGAAATAAAAAAAAGAAAAAAAAAATTGTTGTATTCTGTTGTTAATGACTGTGTCTGTTTTGAACGATGAATAATTTCAGTGAAATGTTTTTTCCTTATGAATTTTTAACAGTTAACAAATCAATCGTTTCTCACTATTCATCATGCAACTTTTAGCAATTTTGCTAATTATTTGTTGCTTTTGCTCCAATTCTAATTTCTTTCAGTTGCATACTTTTTGTGAGTTACTTTTTTATATCGATTAATTATAGAAATCTTAAAATTTCTATTTCCTGCTTTTCAAAAAATTCTACCGTAAGGGATTATCTAAAAATTTCAGTATACACTGCTTTTTGCCTCCAGTAATAGTGAATAAAGAGAAACAAAATATATATTTGAAAGTATTTTCCATTCATTTTTCTTTCTTTTTTCAGGTTTTGCTCAGTATGATAGAATTGGAAATACATTTGAACAAATTCGGGATGCAGGCTTTTATAAGAAACCAGGTTTGATGTAATCTACTGTCTTCATATCATTGTATTACAGTTCTGTAAAGAACGATTAATTTTAGGTCATAAATATCCCGAACGTATAGGAAGTTACGGTGAGGAACAGAGCAACGGGAAAGGTAAGTATTGCCTTAAACACAGAAAAAATCGGCAAGCAAGAGAAAAGTTCGATGTTGGATTTCGCTACATCATTAATTGAAATTTTTGCAAACTTTAGGATCTTCCTCAAAGCAATCCACAGACAACAATGATCCTTCTAGTGAAAAGAAACTAAACAGCAGCAGCAGCAGCAGCAACAACAATAACAACCGTAACAACAACGATCAAAATCTTTCCGATCTTAATAAAAAAAACTAAAGAGTTGTTATGCTGACCATTTGTAAAACCATTTGAGTTTATCATAAGCTAGAACAAAATTATACAAATCAAGCCAAAATAAAATAGTAACTCCCAATGGAATTACAAAAAACATTAGTAAGCTAGAATTAAACATCAAATATCGTAACTTGCATCCAGTACAGAAAAACACGAAAAATGTAGCCAAAATTTTGCTCTCATGTACCATCTTCAAAAGTTATGTATTCAAAATGAGATGTCAGAATGGATTAACTACCTTTTCAACCATAGAGTTTGAAAATTTGCCTAGAAAAAAATGAGATAAAATAACATTTACCTTTTGACTGCAGGCATTCATGAATAATAAATAATAGGTGAATAATCTACAAAACACGAGTCTTTTTGATAACAGAACGAACCGAAGGAATTAAAGAACTCCTAAGTCCTATCTCCGAGAGTTTCCAAAAAACTAATCATAAACACAAATTTTTTCATTACGTCTAACTTACGACACTAAAGTCGATATGTTTGAGCACGCTGTGTATGACCATCAAAAACAAATGTATTATCGAGGGGTACATACTGATGCGTAATTAATTTTATCACTTCCTGTGCTGTGATACCACCAACCAACGAAGCAATAACATGTAGTTCAGACGCACCATAACGACACATTTCATCGATTGCTATTTGCGGGATTCTTTCTAGCATTTCGCTTTTATCCTCTAACTGTAGAGATTCAAAAATTTGAGTGGTTAGTTTAAAAATGAGATTTCAGCTTTAAACATCCGATTAGTGTGCATCATTTGCTGGTATCAAAGACCTATTTGATAATGAAGTGAAAACACATTTACTAAGCAAATTACGCTAATTTTTCTTACAAAGTTATAAATAGAATTGGAATCAATAGCACTATATCTACATGTGCAATTTTTATGCATATATTGAAATTTGAAATAAGTTGAAAAGTGGATGGTGCTTAACGTAATTTCAATATCTTAAATCTAAACTGATCATTTATCACATAAAAACATTTCTGGAGATGCTGTTTTTGGGGGGAAAAAAACAAAAGTTTCATTTAATGAATTAAAAGACTTTTAGTCTAACAAGAACTTACTTCAGTCTCCATGATCAAGTCAATTACTCTTGCTTTAAGATCATATGCATCTATAGTGCACGGCACGCCATTTGTTCCTGGGAAACGTGACTTTTCGGAGTGAAATCTTAAATTATTCGTGTTAGCGAGGGATGACATGATAATCAAACCAATAACTTAGTAAAGTTTCTCCAAGTTTTAGGAAAATGAACAATCATAAAAGTCCATACGTTGCTATATAATATGTGAAACACATACAGAAATAGTGATCAAGGGCAAAAAAAAGCTTACTTACCTATCGATAGCCCTTAATAAAACATACCACACCGCTGGTGGTATCTGAGGAACACCAGTTATAGGACTTGGTGCAAAGTCAGCATTTCGTATGTCATCAAACACTTCCTGAAAAATTAATCATTAACCACATGCAAACTCGTCTGTTGTGTATATCACATGCAAAAAAAGAATTACTTTATACATTTCACTTTCAAATAATGGAATAAAAGTCATGTACGACTCGATGTTCAGCTCACATAAGAATAAGGAAAGATTATGATATTACATTGTTAAATATAAAGATTACCAATGCATTTACTGCAACTTCAGAGTTTAATCAAACCTTCAACGATGACTTCATTTCCTGAGCAGTGGTTGTTCCATGTTGTACTCGCAGAAATGCAGCTTTCTTGCAGAAAAATTCGCAATCATTAAATTTGATAATATCGGTTGATACACCTTGTTCTGTGAGAAATGCGTGAAGATAACTCATCACCTAAAGTTGAACCGTAGTATATTAATGTCATTATCCCTGACCACTGTTTTTACGGCTTTACCACTGTCTCACATTGTTGTGATTATAAATCGCTTAACTGCTTTTTTTTAAATGTTTTTTCGACATTATTTATATTTTTGATTACTTAGTAAAAGCCAACAATTTGCTCATGTAAAACAAGACCACATTTCGAAATTTAAAACTTGAGTTGCTAATTTTTCCAATATATGTAATCAGAAATCTCCAGAGTTTAATCATTTCACAGTATGCACCAATGTAGATGAAAAGATTTAACTCTGAGAGCTGCTTTAAACAAGAACCCAAACCTCCTTTGCATCTTGTTTGGCCTTATCCTGAAATTTCGTCGCTAAAAGAACATAGCTTTCCGAGTCACTGATCATATCAGGCAAACTACCTCGTACAGGTAATACTTCATTGGCAATGACAAAACGTCGCAAGGCTGCAGTCAACAACCAAAACTGTGTCAGATCTGGCCGTCGTGCTTTCGGATGATCTAACAATTCTTTCACTCCCAGTGGTATCTGAAAACAAAAACCAAGAAGTTTTGGAATGAACTCAAAACTTTAAATCACCACTCGTCAAAAATTACTGGCATTATTATCTCATGATAAACACCAACTGTTGTTCGTTTCAGTGACCGAACCATTGCAGCCTGACCTTCGACAAAATTTTCCTCTCGATAGGATCCATTTTCGGGATGCGGCATCCGCAGTGACATAAAAATCTAAACAAATGGCCACCTTAAAAAATTTGCTCCTCCTCTCAAAACTAGTAATTAATAAAGGATGGAAAAATTCAAAAAAAAGGACATGAGATGAATCTAAACTAGAGCAGTCTAACGGTTAAGTACTTACCGTTTCAAATGTTTTCCTTTTTTCACGATTATCGGGAAAATCATCTTGACCGTATTGCTTTCGCCACAGTGCAAGCGTTTTTAGAAATAAAATTAAGTATGGCGTGTGAGAATGAACATCATAATGCATCTGGCTTAGATCTACCGACTCTACCAATTCAGATAATGCCGGAAACGGACAGTCGAGCCTGAATACCATAAAATTGACTATCAGCGCCACTTGAAGATGCCATACCTGCAACCATGCCTGAGGACTTGGGACACAGTTTAGCCCCATCCACCGACTAATAATCGGTTTTATCAGTCCAGTTCCTTCGCAAAATACATGTAAATAATTTAACCCTCAGTAAAGGAATTCCATGGGTTCAATTTAAAACATAGGGAGAAAATAAATCAGACTCCATAAAAATAAAAACTGGCATTACCTTAAGTCGGGCGATATATTTTCTTCGTGTGTATCAATAATTGTGTGTTCTTGGACGGAAATTCGTACAAATCCGACAAGACCATATGATCTATAATCAAAATTTTAGAATGCTGTTTTAGTGCTTATATACAACAAAACCGGAATTTAATATCTAAACGAAAGTAGAATCAATTTGAACATATAGCAATGACGACAATCTTAAAATTCAGCGAAGCGTTTAAAATTTATATCCTATTATCAAGCTTGATTAAATTATTACACTTATCGGATTTTTTTCGCGCTTATGGTCATAGCTTACACATATTCTTAGTCTGAGATCTCCATTAAAGTATGAAGTTCTTACCTTGCATGAACGAAAGGTATATTTTTCCCAAACAAGAAGTCATTTATTCGTGCAGCAACATCAATATTCAAATTGCATCCAACAATAACAGTGAACTGTCTTAGAAAATTCATGTCTTTGGTAATGATATCTTCAGGATTCCCTATATCAAAGCCGCCTTCCACTGATGGATTCAGCTCCTGGAAAATATTGAATAAAAGAACAGATTCATTTCATTAGCATTCTTAAGCCAACTCCTTCCTTTACAACTTTTGAGATTTCTGTGAAATCTAATATTTTATAAGTTAGAATAGACGGAATCAAGAACTCTTTTACATTTGACATTATACGTTCCAGTAGCAAGTTAACCATCGATCGGTTGACGAAGTTTTCAACGTTCTAAAGCACTTTATTTTGCATCAGAAAAAATTTCAAAGTTCTCGCAATTCAAGCGAATGATATACCGTAAGCAATTGTAGTGCAGCTTTCGCTCTTGGTTCATCGATTTCATCGTCAACAAAAAAATTATTGCCTAAATCCGGTTTACGTACGACGGCAGAATCGATGATGTACACTGATCTGATACCAGCAAGCACCAAACTTTTGATAATTTCGCATCCCAAAGCAGATGCACTTAATACACAAACACTAGCATGCTCAATACATGATTGACCCTCATCACCCCAAAGACGAATTTGCCGATCATATCGTGCATCGTTTTGCATTATTCTTGCTCAAACCCGTTATTCTGAAACTGTTCTCTTATATAACAGAAAAAAGTTAAAACACGAATTTCCTTTCAGAATCTTTGTGCATTCAATGAGAATAAAAACATTTGTGTAAAAATGATACATAATTATAAATAAAATGAGATTCATTCTGATGAAAAGATAAAAATATGATATAAAAAGTACCATAAAAGATAATTGCGAAAAAACTAAAATATCACATTTAGTTTAATCTTAGCATGAAATAAAGCAATGCTTCATCTTTCTCATCGTTCATAGATTTTACCCTCTCACTGATTACACCAACTATCACAAATCACTAATTCTAGATTTCCTTCACCTGCTAATACCTGATCAATGCTATATGCAAGCTTTCACTATCATCTCATTCCCGCCCTCATCAATCCCCCGAAACTATTGATTTTCCATCGGAAGAAACAGAACGGTCGCATACTCGTTGCATGCTACTGGAAAATTTCCTAGCTTTCAAATTAAATTTCGTCTGTGATTGCTGGCTGGATTTTCGAGGTATGAAGTAGCCAACGACCAAGGGCAAAGGGATGACTTCTGGGGTCACTGAGGGGTCACTGCGTGTCCTCATCTACGGTCACGGTTTATGCCGCTGTAATGTACCGTCATACTACAACTCTGTTGAATTGTTGAGAAAGTATTAAGATGAGAGTTTACATTCCGTAATAATTTTTTATATACATTTTAATATCTGCAAAGTAATGGGCTTTATTTCATCGCAAAACCAATATATATATTTTCTTTTAAGAGAATAAGTGATTCAATTCTTGCAATTATTCCACTTTTTTTGTTAGATATGAAAAAAAAATCATGAAATATCTTGAAAAGTAAATAATTATACTTGAATAGTTACACGATTCATTACAAATTATTCACTATTGAACTGTTTATTAGATAAATGAATTTGTCAGCTTAATAGGTAAATGCAATTACTTGACAAAATTATAAAAGAATTATTCCTAAAATCACATACTTTAGACATACATTCAAATGCTATTCCTATTGCATTCAAATAAATATTGTAATGAGGTACAATTGATGATGTAACCACTTTAATAATGAACATTTCAATACTTATTTAGTCATCCCTGTGCAATACTCTATTCACTACATGCACATCTATTCTCAAACTGTCACAGAAACTGCTGCAAACTTATCTATATTAATTAGCTGTACAATAGTCTTCAAATGCTATCCTATGAAGAAATTTAATTATGTAATAACAACTAGATGATACGAATTTATTTCCTATCAATGCTCATTGTTTGTCGAATACTATTTTGCAAAGAAATATACTAGCAAAAATTTAATAAAATTTTAACAATTTTTGAGTAGATTTAAAAATTTTTGTTCAAATACTAGTCAGTTTTTTTATTCTCAAGAAATTTTTTTAATAATTTAAGAGAATTAAGATTTAATGAAACATTTGCTATCTTAAATTAATAAGAATCGAATCACTCACTCTCTAACATGATATATTGTTTTGCAATCAAATGAAACTCATTTTTTTGCAGACTTCAAGACGTATATAAATTGTGAAGAATTCTATCATCATAAATTTAAATTTCATTACATTTCAATTAAATCTACAATTCTATAATAATATTAATTACTAAAATATTAATAAGGGAAACAATTTAAGAATTTTTTAAATTTATATGTAAATTATATTTAAATTTATATGTAAATAATGTCTTTTTCTAGTAGTTTACATATGAAAGAAAACGATGAAGAGAAAAAAAAAGAGAGGAAAGAAAGAAGAGAGAGAGAGAGGGGGGACATAAGAGAGAAGATGAGAAAGATTATTTAGATTTTGAAAAAGTGACTACCGAAAGCTGAAGGGGGAGCATAATAGAGATTTAGCAGATCGATTTCCAAAACTAGCATCCAGAGATGGAATTGTAGATGCATTCATTACTAAATACGGTGAAAAGCTTTCATCTATAGAAAAAGTAAGAGATAGAATGTTTTAATGCTTACTAGTCGTTACTCTATATATTGCATCAGTTGTTTGCATTTTATTTATTCATTTCAAAGAAAAAGTTTTTTATTTCCTTGATGGATTGTTCGAACTAGTCGTAATATTATTTCTTTTACTTCTTCATTAAATTTTTCTCTTTTTATTTTTGCAAGTAAAAATTTCGCATTTTTAATTTAATAATTTTCGGAATGTTTTTTTTTTTTTTTAAATTTGGTAATTTTCAAAAACGAAAAATCGATTGCTTTAAAGTAATTGATGAGTAGCAAGAATATACATGTATGTGTTATATTTGTTTAGAATTATAGTAATGTTTTTTTTTTTTAAACGATCATTTTGATTTTTAAATCAATGAATAACTGAAATTGTTTATTTAGATAAATAGTATTACTGAGAAGCTTTTTTGATTAGAGGGAGTGGTTTTGATTTATATCGATCTTTAATAATTGACTAAATTTAAACACTGTCTGTTTTTTTTTTTTTTTTTTCATTGTAATTATCTAATATCGATGTAATTCATCTTCAGGTGAGTGCCTTACACTAGCATAGGTAGCATTACATTACTTTTTACTATTTAAAAAAAAATTATTTTTGAAATCTCAATAAAAATTGACTTTAATTACTATGTTCTGTTAAAATTTGCATATTTTGTTATCACAGTACAATATGCATTATATATTAAAGTGATAAAATATGAAATAAGTGTTTTTTGGCAGAAAAATTGTTTAATTTGTCAAATAATTTTGTCGTATCAGTTTCAGAATCAATGGAATATGATCTCAAAAAAAGAAAAAAAATGATTTTTTCTTACTTTTTAAGATTTAAAAAAAATTTTTTTTTTTTGCTTTCTAAAATTTGATATAATGATGATTATATTTTCAGTTTCCAGTTCTATTATATGTATATAAAAGCATCAATTTCGAGCAGTTCAAAAATTAATTATTTCTTGAATACAAAATGTATGACATTATTAGTATTATTATGCACTTATACAATTATCATTGGACAAAAAATTCATGCACAGTACGTTAAATATGGAATGCCACTGAATCATACGTAAATTATCATTTTTGTTATCTCTTTTTTTCTTTCTTTCTTTTTTCTTAACATTTTATTATCAAACGTTTCAGTTACGTGAAGCAATTTACTACATAACAAAACTATTGCATCATTTTGTATACAAAAATTAGGAGTATTCTTAAATTGATTAACGAAATAATAGATCGATTTATTTCACTTACTCATATTAGCTTATCAAGTTTAGTAAGTAAATTATTATTACAAAATTAGAATTTTTTTTTAATCTACGAAAAATTTCATATTGATCTAAATTCTCATACATGATATAAATTTAGTTTCTATAAAAGCAATATTTCTCAAATGTTATTGAATATTTTTTTTTTTGAGATTCATTTATAAAATATAATTGGTTATATATTTAACAATTTGATAGTATAATATCACAATATAATTTATCAAATAATGCAACATAATTTTTAAATATATTTAAAGATTTGTTTAATATTTTTATTGTTTAAAATAGATCACTTTATATTGGCAGTTTAGTGATTATTATTGCTTGATAAATTATTATTTAGTGATAAGAACGAAATTACAAGAAGTGATATTGTGGAGAGTTGGCCAATTAAAAAGAATAAAACATGCGCAAATGATGCAATGATCATTACCGAACTATTACGGAACTATGACAAGCATAAAATACCTGGTGGAAGTAATGTACAAGTTTCCGTTGAGGTATTTCTTATTCATAAAAGTCATATTACTGCAACAGAAATGAATGACAATGATGTTTGAATATTTGAAAAAAAATTTGAAAACTAAATATTTGTTTTATTTTTAGCTTAATTATTAAAATCTTTCAATGTTTTCAGATATGGGTGCAGGAGATTTCAAAAATAATTGAAATAACAAGTGAATTTGAATTAGATATTTATGTAACAGAGAAATGGATTGATCCATCATTGGCATATAGTCATATGAATCCATGCAAAAAGTAATTTCTAAAATAATATTCCAATAATTAGATTTATAAAAGAAAAAATAAGTCTATTACTTTCTTTCATGTAATTTCAATCGATTTCAAATTTTGAATTTTTTAGAATAATAAAATCCAATTGCAACTTGCAAAAGTTTTCTGATAATACTGAAATTTACTTTCTTTCATGTAATTTTAATTGATTTAAGTTTTGAATTTTCTAGAATAATGAAATCCAATTACAACTTGCAAAAGTTTTGAATTTATTTTTGATAATACTGAAATTATTTAATAATTCAGGAATATGTCGGTAGATGGTGGTAAAATATTGCCACAAATATGGAATCCTCATGCATGTTTTGTTAATAGTAAAGATGCTTCAATCCATCGTAGTCCTTTCAGTAATATTTTCTTGCAAATTTATAGCGATGGTAATGTATGGCATAATTACAGGTTTGTTTTCAGAAAAAAAGAATTGTAACAATGATATGTTTTTATTATTAAAAAATTTAACTGATAAAACTGACCAAATGTATGATGCAAAAATGAATATTTGAAAAAACTTCTCAAAAATTTAACTTTAAATATTAATTGTACAAATTGATTGTGTATTTGCATGAAATGATAGATATTCATTAAGCAAAGTTAAGAAATTCTTTAGTATTTTTAATCAATGAAAATTTTAATTGATATAGATGAATTAATTTATGCAAATTTTACATTATTTACTATTTGAAATTTTCCAGGATTAAATTAACAGGTCCTTGTTTTAATACTTTACGAACTTTTCCAATTGATAAACAACGTTGCATGTTATTTTACGAATCATTCAATCATAATTATGATCAGGTCTTTGTTTTTTTCTTTCTTCCTCTTATTCTTGCTTTAAAAAAACAAAAAAGAGAAAAAAACAATCGATCACTGCTGTAGTAGTGATTAAAATATTGATAACAAGTTTGATGAATAATTAATTTATTTGACAAATTGAGAATAATAATGAAATGTATAATTTTCCACTCTTTTTTTCTATTGAAATTTTTTGCAATTATTTTCTCAAAATCGTATTTTTTTCTATATTTATAAGAAAGATAATATTTTAACAATATAAATAATCTTCTGAATGTGAAATGAAGTAAAAGATGAAATTTAAGAAAAAAAAAATTTATATAATTTTCATAATTTCAGGTAGCAATGGAATGGACAGAAACAGCTCCACCAATAACAATTCTAAAAGAAAATGTAACATTACCTGATTATGTACTCGTTGACTATACAGCATCTAGTGTTAGACGAGTAAGTTATAATAATTTATTTAGAAAAATTTAGACAATATTCGTTAATCTTTGATCATTCTATATCGGTTTCTAAAAATTTTCACATTTTTTGATTTAAATTAAGTTCTACCAATAAATAGATAAAGAATGATGTAATAATTATTTGTCATCTTTTATTTTACATTAGAAAATGTCTTTTTTAAATTAATTTGACTGCCCTTAAAATTTCATCTAATCCTTATCGTCTATGACATGATTGTTTATTTTAAATGTTCAATTGAAAAAGTTATTATTTTCTATTTTCAGTTATATCCACCAGGAATGTGGAATGAATTAGTTGCTACTTTTACATTTCAACGTCTTTATGGTTTCTATATATTACAGGTTGTAAATAATAGCTATTTAATTTGATTTAATTTGAGAATGTGTAAAAAGTTTTAACGTTTTTTTGATGGGAATTTTTACGAATTTAAATTTTTCTTGTTGCTAAACCTCAAATAAGAGAAATACTTCTTATAATGTTACAAAATTAGATTTTATAACTTTTATTATTCTTGACACTTACAAAAATATCGAAATATGTTTTAATATTCCAGGTTTATGTGCCTGCATATATCTCTGTATTCATATCATGGGTAGGTTAACAATATTTTGAACTTTATTTAAATTGAAATAAAAAATTTTAAGTAAGAAAATACTCTTATATATCAACAAAAATATTATAATATAGCAGCGTATTTCTTTCTCTCAAGTATTTTATCAGTTATTACTTTATTTATTATTAACTTTATTATATAGTATTTATTAGTTATTTATTTATTTATGAATTTTTTTCTTATCTCTTGATCAACAAACTTTGTACATAGATATTTGATCCATTTCTATTTTACCTTAATTAATCCTTTCATGAGAAACAATGTTGCATTTGGTTTATTTATGTTTAAATTCACAAATTTAAAAAAAAAATATGCAATTTATTTGTGTGTTTGAAAGGAAAATACAACATTTTACTACTAGACGCAAATATGTTTTATATTATTGCAGGTTTCATTTTGTGTCGGGCCTAATCTTCCTTCAAGAACAATAGTTGGTGTGAATTCGCTTCTTGCTCTAACGTAAGAATATAAAAATGTTTATCCTTTCTTCTATTAAAATCATATTATATTGCTAATAAAATTTGAAAAATGTCAAGAAAATAAGTGTTAAATTAATAAGTATTATTTTTATAGATATAAGTAATAAAGTTGAATAATGAAAAAGTATTTCAAACAATGAATAGACATTTTACACATTTATTTGCAAATTTATTATTAACTTAATTTTACCATTCTTATTTCAGATTTCAATTCGGATCTGTTGTAAGCAATTTGCCTAAAACAAGTGATGTTAAAGGTTAAGTTTCATCTATATTAGCATAGAATATGTAAAAGCTAATTTTTAAGTTGAAAAGTTACCTCCCTGTCATTACCTCTTTTTTTTCTGCTTAAATGTTTATTTCAGCAATTGATGTATGGATTTTAAGTTCAATGGCTTTCATATTTGCATCATTGATAGAGCTTGCTGCGGTGGGTTATATGCGACGAAATGGGTCAACTATTATAGTTAGGTTCGTTTTTTTTCTTTTCGTTTTAAATAATTAATAATTTTAAAAATTTAAATTTACTTAATGCATATCTTATTAGAATCTTATGTACTAAAAATTAACTAATTAATAAAAATTACCATCTGAGATGTTACGACTATTCAAAATTCAAACTATGATAATTTTAAAAAATCATTTTTTCTTTATACAGCAACAACAAAAAAAATCTATCCATAATTCTTTGAAAATTTTCAGGTGTAATTGTTCGATATTTTGCTTAAAATGTCCAATATGGACAGCAAATAAATTAGATAGGGTAAGTTTTAAGCTAAATACAATCATTTTCAACTTTTTCATTACAAATATGAAATGAAATTCAGATAATTTCAGATATCATCGATAATATTTCCAGCATTTTTTGTTATATTTAATATATGGTATTGGTTTTTCTTTCTTGGGTAAGTATATTTCTCCTTATTCATTTATTTATTGCTTGTTTTACTTTACATTTATTGTCATTCAGTTCGAAAAAAGTATTTTTCTGCTACTTAACCATATCATTCAAAATTTTTACAATGCCCATAGTAGCTGTCTTATTTGTAATTTTGTATTATTAACTAAATTGTAGCTTAAATGCCTTTAACTCATTCCCAAAATATCGAGAAATTCTCGATGGAAAATCTATTGAAAATAATTTAAATTGGAAAAATCATACTTCATTAATATGTTTTAGTAATGGAACTGAAAAGATTGTCATATTTTAATCAAAACTTCAAAATAGATTTGGCTTATCAAATCTTTTAGATCATTCAAATATGTCCTTATTCATTTTTGAACTTAATTTCGTATTTCACAAATAACTCTTTTATTTTTACTTTTAAACTAATACATTGTTTATGAAACTATTAGCTTCAAATTTTGTATACTTATTAGTATTTAATAAGTATTTTTTTGCATACTTATTAGTATATTAGTCTTATAAGACTTATAACATTCTTAGCAATCATCTTATCTACCACTTTAATTCCTTTCCCTTCCTCTCTCTCTTTCTCTTTCTCTCTCTGTCTCTCTCTAATACCTCTCTCTAATGATCAATTTGCTTTCTTTTTGCTTATTTGTTTAATTACATGCTTCATTTATAGAGTGAAATTCCTGTCTAGTTATATTTTCGATTAGCAAAGAAATCACTGGGAAGTAGTAAGAAATTCTTTTCAAATAATAAATTAAGAAGATTAGCGAATAAATGCTTGAAAATTTTACACTGAATTTAACTTACTTATTTGGTTTTGCTTTCTCAGTTGCGTTCATCTATCAATTTTGATAATGCACATTAATTTATTTGTTTGTTTACATATTTACTTTGTCTAAATTAATTTTTTATCCCATAAAAGGAACAAATTTCATTGAACTGTATTTCATTGGATATCAATTCCAGGCGAATAAATTGATGCGAGAAAAGAAACTTTGATTATTGTGATTGATATCTTTATGTAAATTTATTTTGTTGAAGAAAAATCTACAGTATGCTTAAGAATAGAATTATTGATTCATTCAGGTACTCTCTACTATTTATTACAAAATATAAATTTCTCACAAATCAATGCATTTGAGAAAAAAAAAAGTAATTAATGATCTAATTTCTAGATGAATGATTAAAATAGAATTAGAAAATGTCTCAGTGTTCTCATTTCGTGAGATTTTTATCAAAATGTACTTTCTAAGATGAAACTAAAATTGCACGCAAGCCATTATTAAATAGCAAAAATAGAAACAAATGTAAAGAAAATGCAAATTGCATTTCTTATAAATAATCATTTCTCTCTCTTTGGTACAGTTTACAAATTAGTTGAATGAAATTTACTTCATTAAACTGACAGTATATGTGATAGTTTCAATTTCAACAAAAAAAAAAAAAGAATAATCTTGTTGACATTAAGCACAATTAAGGCGAATTATCAATAAATGTGACACTGTAATTGAATCAAACTTAGATTAAATTTCAAACTAAATGAAAAAAAAAAAAAACGATTTAAGCAATTGGAAAGGACAAAGTCAGTATTCTACCATTGCATTCATTGTAATCATTTTGGATAATTAATTAATTGCAGGAACGTTATTTAATGGATGATATGTTGAACAATATTACACAAAAAAAAAAAAAATGATAAAATTCAAATATACGCTATAATATTCAATTGAAGAATTCAAATTCGAGCTTGGAATAATCTTTGCGATAACGTAATCAACGTGGTTAACGTGATTTTATTTTTATTATTTGTTTCAAATTAATGTTAATAAATTTTAATGGTTTAAATATTGATACTATTGTATGCTTAATTTAACTAATAATTTAATAATGTTATACGATAATTAATAATGTCAAATGAAACTGTATTTGTGAATAAACAACTCAGTAAATTAATCAATGTGATTATCTGTTATGATTTTAGACAATTTAAACTCAATAATTTTAAGCGACAATTACGCTCATTTATCAATAGTACGTTGATAAAAGCATGCATGAGAAGTGTTTTAGGAATTTTAACGAGAATGAAATTGTAAATTAACAAATTTAATTGCAAACTTCAAAATTAAACGATTAATTAAATTGTGAAAAACTTGAATCAAATTTTTGTTTAATAATTAATGAGTGAAATTCATTTGGCATCATATATACATACAAAAATAAATTTAAGTTATCAAAACTTTTTTATTGTTCAATAATTTCATACACATTTTGAAGATATTGTGCTTGATCAGTGATGATTTTTTGATCATTCTACTCTACTTGATCATTTTATTCCATTGATCATAAATTATAATAATGATCGTATTTTGATCGATATGCATAAATTGGATAAAAATTTATCATACAAATATCATTTCATAATAAAATGAATGAAATTAAAATAATTGAAAGAATTTACAATGAATCAAATCAACGATAATGAAATGTAATTTCATTATGTTATGTATTTGTCATTTTGTCATCTTCTTTAATGTGAAAGTAATTATACTTTCAGTTCCTTTTAGAGATTGTATCAATAAAGAAGAAATAAATTTTTGTTTATTTCATTTTTTATAGCATAGAAAATTTGATGAAAAATGATAGGTAATAAAAAAAAAAAGAATTAAAATAAAGGTCAAATAATGAATGAAATAGATGGATGAGGAAAATAAAAAGTTGTAGTCTAAATTTGAGCAATTTTGATCAATTTTTGATAGAAATACATTCATGCATTTTATTAAATTTATTGAGCACACATTTTCGAATATAAAAAACGAATTTTCGTTGAAAATTTTAGAAAAATTATTCTTGTCAAATAGTGACCTTTTTTTTTTCCTTTTATAATTTTAATTCTTGTTCATTTAACAAACACCAATACGCTGATCTGTCGTATACAATTTATTTTCGTCATCTGTCACAATTCGATCAGAAATGATTCGTTATTGTTGCATAGAACAAGAAGAGACAACATGACGGCTTTTTTTTTGATTATCGGTCAGTTTATTGTGTGACCACTTTGAAATATTTCGCTTTCTTAAATTGCTTCAAATATCACACATACGACCATTGCACTTCTATCTTCTATTTTTAAAGATTCTTTCACAAATCTATAGTGCTTCTTTTAACAATTCATTGATGCTATACACCATTAACTTTACGATTTATTTAACGCCACTTTGTAATATCATTTCAAATTCAAAAAAAAAAAAAAAAAATCTCGTTTTTACACTTTTTTTTGAAATAGTTTTTATACTTTAAAGTAAATTTAAGACAAACAACAGGTAAATCATTTAATTGTAAAAGCAAAAAAAAAAAAAGATTGAAATGATAACTAATATGATTAATTAGATTATCAATTAATATCAAATAGTAAATTTCAATAATACAAAAATCACAAAGAATTATGTATCAATTCATATTTAAATATTCGACACAAATAATGATTGGATTATTTTAGAAGAAACACAAAATTTCTAACTTTTTAATTCATCTATACATTTGAATTTTACTCTTCAAAATTATCATTGCTTTTATCACAAGAAGAAATGATATAAGATATATTAACACTAATTTAATCAGTTTATCAAACATAAACTGATCATTTCTTCATTTCCTGTATTAAAGACTGGCTGAAGAAATATATATGCGTAGATGGGGCGGTAGTAGTTTGGATTCCAGATTTTTCGATTGAAGGAAGAACTCATCAAATCTGCCGGTGCTGTAAAATTTATCATCAATAGAATATAGTTGTATAGTGTGGACAAAGGCGCATCTTCTAGTTTTCTTTTTCATTTTCTGATGACATAGCCGCGATCTAATCATATTTCCATTAATTCTAAATATTAGAATTTTAATGATCAAATAATCTTATAATCATTACTAAATTATCATCCATTTTCACTCTAATATTCTAATTTAATAAAAAATAAATTATGCTAAATAATGAAATTCAAAATTGTTATACAATAAAATTTTTTTCTTGTTTAGGGCAATTATTTTTATTTAATTAAGCATTTTCACTTATATGCTGAGTAATTTTAATTTTACTTCCAAATTGATACCTTATTTTATATTTAATTTAAATAAATATGAATTGAAACACTCATTAATCATTAACCTTTCACTATTTTAAATTATTTTACATATTCATTTATACATGCTAATTTTTATTTAGCCATTGAAATGCAATAATAAATTTGTTTTTTTTTTATTGTAACTATTATTCACATATTACCAAAGATGTGAAATTTAAATTTCATCTAATATTGTTCTCACATCATTTCTAACAAAAACTAACATATCCTTGACTTGTCCACCACAAATTTTGCCATCAATTTTGATATTATAGGATTGATAATATTTGTAAACATTAAACTATAAACAACAACAACAACAAATCTTTGAAAATAATTTTATTGTAAATAAATGGCAGTAAATTAGAAAAAATTATTGCTTTATAATTCTTCAATTACTCACATAGTCATGTAATCATGCCATCATTTATCATTGCTTATATTCTAAAATTTATCAAAAATTTAATTATAAATTTGATTTGATTAAAACATGCAATGAAACTTTGCCATAATGAAATTTCAGTTTCGAAGGATAACAACGATTGTGTTTTTGTGTTGTAAGGTTTTTGAATGAAATGTTATCACTAACATGTATGATAATATTTTGTATTATTTTGGACATCTATGCTCAGGTAATTAATTTATTAAATTTTCTACTAATTAAAAATTTGTAAACTTAGTTCGTTAAGTGATAAGAATAATATGCACAGTATATTTTTAAAATATAGTAACGATAATGGTAAAAGTGAGAATTATTTTGTATCTAATTTGAAATGATGTATGTAAAATTTAATTAAAATTGAATAGCTTAAAGTAATCTGAGACTTAATTAGCATAACATAACAAAAATAAACAAACATTAATTGAAATAATATGAAATTTAGAAGGTAATAATTTTGTAATTCAAGAAATCAATGTGACATTATCGGTGTGCAGTTGACAATCTTTCGGAAATCAAAATTGATTATAAAATGAATTTTCTTTTTTTTCAAATGTATTTTATAAGACAAAATGGGTAAAAATATAATGAAGTTAGTGATTCCATCATTCTCATAATTCTTTTATCATCTCAAATTATCATATTATCAGTTTTATCTTCCTAAATTATCATACTGTCAGTTTTAATATTTTTCGAGATATTTGTCTGAAGTATTTGAAAAAGTTTTAACAAAATTTCCGAAACAAATTTTGCTTATCATTTGTGATTTAAAATTTATTTTTATTTAAATTTTACTAAAATCCTCTCACTTACTCTCAAAATTGTTTACATTTTTTTCTTAACATTTTCACTTTTTACTTCATATTGTTTCATTTCATTAAAGCTAAAAATTTTTTTGTCAAAAAAAGTAGCAAAAATATGAATAGTTTGAGTGATTGTTATGAACTTTTTCATTAATTATTCTGTATTTCATTGTCCAATTGAGAAAGAAAAAAGAAAACAAAATCGATAAGTTGCATATTCGATTTTTAATTTCCATTTTATTAATGTTGCAGCAATCATTAAAATGGACTTATATTAATCAAAAAAAAAAAGTTTTCAACAAAAAATAAAAATAGAGATGAAAAAATAAAAAATTAAATCAAACAAATTTGATTATCAATCGTTGTTGTTTGTAATAAGAAATTTTCTCTTATAGCTTAGTTAATAATTTCGATTTAAATTGAAGTTTCAAGATTTCATCAATAATTTGTGACTATGCATGAAAAAAAAAAATGATAAATTTTTCATTTCATCAATTTTTTTGCACAAATTAAATTTTTGTCTTTTTTTCGAAAAAAAAAAAGTTTCCAGATTGTTTACTAATTAATTATTGTCAAAAAAAAAAATTGAAAAATTCTTTAACATTTAATATTTTTAGAAGCATTCTTCTGAGCAACTGCACGATGATTCACAACCACTTATGTTTGTAAATTCAAAAAGTGAAAGTGTCCGAAATGATGCGCTTGTTGTTAGTGCACAGTAATTTTTATTCATATTATCATTTCTCTCTTTCTTTCAGATAAAAAAAAAAAAAAAAAATTCATTTTTTTCTTTTAATTGTTAGATTACATTTTTTGTTTTCTCATTTTAACATTTTTCATTTGTTTATCAATTGGATAAAAATTTCAGACCACCAACAATTTTTCAAATTCCAATGTTAACCGCATTTAATCCATTTCAATTAAAACATCAAAATTTAGGAGTAAAAGGTTAAATTTTAACTTAAAGTTTTTATTCTAATTTTTTAAAATTATTTTTGAATTATTGAAATAGTAATGTTATCATTTCATTTAGATGCTTCAAATCAATTAACCGATTGGTTTCAACCATTTCGTGTCAATTTATTCAGGCCATTTTCAATATCCAATACTGATACTTTACTTGGCACCGTACAAACATATCCATTAACAACCAATTTAACACATTTTGGCGACTTTGGCAGATTTATGGATAGTAATAGTTTTCTTTTAAAGGTTATTATTTTTACTTTTTTTTTTTGTTACTTAATATAATTTAAAGTTTAAAAAAAAATTTATTCAAAAAATAAATTTGAGAAGTGATAATAAGGTTATATTTTAAATTGCAGTTATAAAAAATAATAGAAAATTGGGAATTATAATTTATAACCATGAAAAAAGAAAAAACAAAATTTTAATTTTTAATGATGAATTTTAATTAAAAAAATATTTATGTATATTTAAGAAATTTGCACTTTTTTTTACAGTATAATTTCATCTCATTATTCGTTTAAATCGTTTATTTTCATTTTTAATTTTAATTTTTTTTTTTTTAAATTCCTAGAATTTATCTCATTTTCAATGATTGTCAAAACAATGCGACAAATTCTTGTTTTCTTTCAATATCCAACATTTTTTTTTTCAAAATATTGCAAGAAATCACTTTATCAATTATAGCAGGTTTTTTTCCGGAAAAAAAATTTTTTCTTTTTTCTCCAGGATTTGAAAGATTGACGAAAAAATTTTTTGCCGTCCAATTTCATCATAAGTGTCATTTATTCTAAGTGTTCAATTTGAATGATATTTGAAGATAAGGAAATTTTATCGTTAAAAACATTTTTGCTTAAAATTAAAAAAAAAAAGAAAAATCATTTGTAAATATCTTTGTGACATTTAAATTTATTTGCTTTGTTTTATAAATGCATGATAACATTTGATAAATTTTAATATTTTCAGAGCTACTACGTTAAGCATAATTTAAGAAAAAAAAAGACTTATAAAAGACATATCATTTTGAATTTTTTCAAAAAAATACTTCAAAATTTACTGAAAATTTGATTAAAATGCAACATTTTAAATTATTCGATTGTAGAAAGAATAATGGAAATTTTCAAATCGTTTAATTCAATTTTAGCACCAATTCATTCAAGTTTTTGGAATTAAATAAGTGAGCACTCAGACTTTTTGCAACCATTAAAATATTTGAAATGAATGAAACAAGATACTATGAATGTAATTTTAAATGAAACCTGATTTTATTCCTAACTAATTAGCACTGTTCATCACAATTCATACGTTATCTTATCAGCTTTTAAAGCTTTTTAGTATTTCAGGGAGGTATTATTTCTCAATTTTTTTCACATTTTGACATTTTTTCTTGTTTAAAAATTCTAAAAATATTTGCCCAAAATGTTATTTTAATGTTTAATTGTACTTAGCACAAATAGCGCAAATGTTAAGTAAAAGAATAAATTCAAAAAATCTTCGTTCTTTCTGATAAACATATATAATTTGGGACAAATTTGCAAAAATAAAATATATTATTAACAAAAATAGTTGATGAGAAAAGAAAAAAAAAAAAGAAATTTTATTCATAATTAATAATAATAGATTGAATTCTAAATTGAACCAATAAAATTCAATATTTATTTTCATGTTTGTCATTATATATTTACATTGCATCATCAAAAGATCTTTTAATTTAATTCATTTTTATATCCATGTATGTTTATGAATAATAACTAGATAAAGTAATGTAAACAAGTTTTGTCCATCTGTCCTAAATGAATACAAACAATCATTATTTAATCATAAATTATTATGAATGTTTGAATTTTGATTATTCAAATCAACTTCAATCTAACTTTTACATCCAGTTTGTATGTGTCATTGTTATAAAGGTTCATTTTTTAGAAATTAAAAAAAAAATTCAAATTTATTATTCAGTAAATCATTTTCTTCACTCAGATTTTCGTGCAAAAAACTTGTTTATTTGTGATTCAAAGAAAAAAATTAATTTAACATGGAATAGCTTATGTTTGGAATAGAAGAAGAGATGAATTTATCATTTTTTTTATGCTATCAGAGTAGTTTTACTTTGCCATTTAGAATTTTTAAATTATTTCGATTTAAATTTATCTTCTTTTTTTTTTTATTTTCAAGCACTTTATGATATAATCGTTTTTGTATGTTTGTTTTTTTCTTTTTACTTTTTTCTCTTTTTAGTTGGCAGATTATGATAAAAAACATCAGGAAATAATGAAAAATGCTCATTTTGGGATAAATGCGCCAAATGGTTTAATTATTCCTGAAAAAATTAATAATGAAAAGATTAAAAGAGATGAAATAACACAACAAAACACTTTTACAACTGTTACAACAGATAATGGATCGCAAGGTATTTTCTTTTTTTTTCATCTATTCTGTGTTATGAAATAATAAAATATATATTATCCATATTATTTGATCTCTAATAAACTTTTTTTTTGGATAGATTTTTGAATAATTCTCGAACAAACTTTGACTTCGAGAAATTTAGCTACTAATTTGTTGAAGAATGAAAAGAAGGAAGAAAAAATAGAAGGTATTATTAGAGTTGAATGAGATATAAGCGCCAACTGGTCATTCAATAATGGCCTCTAAGTGGACATAAGTGGACATTGCTATACATAGATTTCTTTAGAAAAATGTAAATTAGCAACCTTTTAGACTTCTTGAAACTTAACTTAAAAATTTGCTTTAGTTAAGATAAATATGCTAAACAAATTCTTCATCAATAATCTTTCATATGCATTTTTAAAATATTGTTTATTTCTCAGATGGTAATGTTACTGATACAACAGAAACTGCAATAAATTATTATGATACTGATTTCGAAATGAAAAAGATTCCGGAAATGGAAGAAAATGTTGAAGAAGTAAGTAACAAGAAAAAAAAATCAAAACGAGATATTATATTGTAGATAAAAGTTTTAAGTGAAAATAAATTAGTAATTTAAATTAGCCCATTAGCAAAGTTAAACTAATGCACTTAATTAGTAAAAATAAGCATAGTTAAATTAGCTCAATTTATTATTAAATTGCTAATAAATCAGTGTGTAAAATAATTTTTCAGATTGCTACAGAAAATGATAGAAATAAGAATGAAAATTTAATGGAAAAAAAAACTTTACAAAATAGATTCGACGATCCATTTTGGAAACATTTCCTGCAAATTAATGTAATTCATATTTTGTTTTCATTTTAAATTATTATTTCATTCTATTTAATTCACATTTAAATTTTTATCTTTTTTCCCATCATAATTTCAAGATTAAAAGTAACATTTGAATTATTCAATACATTCGTGTAAATTGCAAGAAATTTTTAGGAAACAGAAAATACAACACAAGATTCATTGGATAATTTAAAAGAAGTGGTCAATACATTGAATCTTTCACAAGCACAAACTGCTACTTTTGTAAAAATTATTGAAAAAGTAAGATTTTATTTAAATTTTTCTTCTTTTTGTAAAAATTTTTGACAAGTTTTGCAAAAATTTTAATATCAAATAATTATTGAAAGAGAAACAATTTTTTTTTTTTAAATTACAGATTGTTGATGATGAGCTTAAACGACGTCATAATGAAGAAATATCAAAGTTAAAATTCACTCAAACAACAGAAAAACCAAAATTAGCTGCTGCTAAATTCTATGAAATCGATAGTGAAACTGCAAAAGTTGCTTATTTTTTTATTTTTATATAAAACTTTTAGTGTTTAATTCGTCAAATATTGATGCACTGAAAATTTCCAGTGCGGGAATTTCTTAGCGCAAAAAATCGATAAACAAAAAATCGATAAACAAAAAAGGAAAGTTTCATTTACTTATTGATCGTGAAAAGTAGTTTTAAAATCATAGATGGAATGGATAATTAGAAAGGTAAAATTAGAATATATTATCATCGATCCAATGGTTCAACTGATAAAGTATTAAATAAAGGTTAATCCAAACATTTCACTATAACAACTTTGATATCGATCAATTATTTAAAAAAAAAAAAATTTAGGATATTGATGATCATTCTGAAGAAGAAATTAGACCACATGAAAAACTTACGGTAAACACTCGATTGAGTTTTAATGATCAACACATCATCGATGATTATCGCAGTGGTCAAGATGAAATTTCGGCAGAATCATTAAAATTAGATTCGCGAAAAGAAGGTTAAATGTTTTTTCTTTTTTTGAAATAATATATCCAATTTAAAATTTTATAATATACTTGATGGAAATATTAAGGTCACATAATTATATGAGACAGTCATATGTCTTAAATAATTAAACGGCTTTTAAAGTGAAAAGAGCAATGCTAATCTATGAAAAGATAATTGAATGATTAATTAAGAATCTCTTAATGAGAAATAAATCAATTATTGATTGAACGGAAATAATGTAAATTAAGGAAAAATCTATGATATAATAAAATTGTCCAATGGTTAATTATGACAGTAATTTTGGAAAAATTTAAATATTATCAAAATGAATAACAAGAAAAAGCAATGATTTTCTTTATCACAAATGAGAGGCTGATAACTAGCTGATGAAATAAATACTTTGTGATAAATAAATAGATGATAAATGACTAAACTTTCTCCATCACAGCTGATAAAATAAATCTTTCTGATAAATGAATAGCTAGATGTGATCAGTTCTCACTCTCTTCTAAGTCAAACACAACTTTGCAATACTTTGCAAATGAATTTATTTTATTTATGAATGTATTGAAATTGAAATTTGATTATTTTAGCTAGGAAAAAGACAGATTATATGGTACGTGAACAAGCTGAATATGACCGGTTAGTAAGCGGAATTACTGATGCAACTCCAGAATCCGGATCTGATTACCTGGAGACTAAAACTGGCCAAACAATCAATCGAAGATTGTTAAGAACAACAATTAAAAGTATAAACACTGAAGAACCACAAAGTATGTGAATATTACAAAATTATTTGTCGAAATTAGTTTGCAAATGATAATTAGTGATAACAAATTAGTGATAAAATAGAATTGTATCATATAAATTTTCCTTCTTACTTACTACATTGCTTGGAATATTTAACTTTTCGATTAAATTTTGGTTTTTGCGAGTTTAAATAAAAGGAAATTTTTTGATAAAAAACGATATGATCGAGAAATAAATTTCAACTTATTTTTTGTTTAAATGATAGCATTTCAATCATTGGTTGTTATTTAAATTAATAAGTATCATATTTTAATTGAAATTATTTGCACTGTTTATCAAACTAGCCGATGAAAAAATTTCCAGCCACTAGTTCAACAGGATTGCAACCTGTTGAAGAATCGTATATACCGAAGAGAACAATGACAGTCTACGGAAAAGTATAAATTTCAAAAATTATATAAAAATTTTTTTATAATATTTCAAATGATTCCGTTAAACAAAATGACCATTCTACTTTAATTTCTCTCATTTTCACTCTCTTTTACTAATTCGAAGTTTTGGCTTCTTTCTTTTAAAGAAAAAATAAAGCAAAAAAAAAAAAAATTATTTTAGGTGACAACAATTCCAAGGACAGTATTTGAGCGACAAGCAGAGGATTTTCGAAGTCGATTGCTTGGGATGAACGGTTTCGGTGATATTATTAAGGCGTTGAAACATGGCAAAATTGGATTTTTTGAAAGGTTTTCAAAAATTTTTAAAATTTCATTTTTTTATTTTGAATTTATAACTGTCACATTGTTTCATTATGAAAATATTTTCATAGCATATCTGCTGATAATGTTTTATTGAAAAATTGTATTTCAGGAATTGAATTATGGGATAACATTTCGACACTACTAAAATTGTCCTATTGCAAGTGTCAACGATCATTTGATATCATTTTGATCAAAAAGTCAACGTTCATGAGCTTTTTTCAATTTATCCTACAAAAATTTTGATGTCGCCCATATTTTTTTTTCTTTTTTGTAAATATAAATATGAATATTTGAAAGCTTATTGAAATTATTTCAAAATCTTTTTCTTCTGTATTTTTTAATACGGTTAATCAAAATAAACAAAATCAGAAAATATTATTTATTTTTTTAATCTCCAATAATGTTGAATGTTTAAGAAGATAAAATCTAAAATTTTACACTTATTTTATTTTTTTGGAGAATGAATAAATTAGTTTCAATTAGTCTTTTAAAAAAGTCTCAAAATATTATGCAATCATTCACTGATATTGTTGAAGGATTAATTGCATGTAAGAATATGAAATATATTATAAATTTTTATTTTTGTATTTAATTTTTATCACTGAAATGTTTAAATGTAAAAAAAAAGAGGAAATATTAGACTTTGACAAATAATTTTGAAAATAACTTTTACAAAATGTATTATTAACATTTTAATGAAAAGAATTAGTTTAAATTCATATAACATTTATGATAATCCATTTATTTACTTCAATTAGTTTAACGTTGTATCATTTCCGGTGTTTTTCTTTTTTTCATTTATTATCAAAATTTTTTGTTTCATCATTTAATCAGCTATTGTAACTATTGCATCTATGCAAATTTCACTAAATTTTGTTATGCAAATTATTTTGTCACCATAAATAATATTTTTTGTCGTAAATATCGATAAAGTGATTAGTTGGATTTTATGATCAAAATCAAATTTAAATTTATCTAATTTTTTTTTTTTAAAGAATAGAATCTGATTACTTTGATATTTGAACACATATAATTTTGATTGAACATTACACGTGCTTTACATTTTTTCTTTTCTTTTTTTATTTTTTGGTTTGTTTGCTTTCATTTTTGATAATCATTTTGCAGTTAGTGTTGAAATTGCTAAATTGGATATTTTAGAGTGGACAATGTCCATTTTCCTAGAAATAATCATTCAGTAATTTCTGATACTTTGCTGCTCAAATGTCATTAAGCTTAATCCATCAATGTGTAAACAATATTGTGGCACAATTAGAATATAATAAATTTTATATCATTTCAAGCAGACATTATAATTATACTATAAATTGATAATTTAACTTAATTAAAAATTAAAATAAATTAGATTCGTATAAGCTTAAATTCTTTAATTTTTTGTTTGTTAGATATTAAATGATTTATTGATTAATTTTTTTTTGGTTTTTTTGTATTTTTAGAAATTCTAACTTAAGACATTATTCAGTTATATCATAATTCATTGACAATTAAAAGAAATTTTAATAAAATTTAAAGTTGAATTAAAGGAAAAATATTAGCACTATACTACTTTCTTTTTTTGTTAGTAAATTTACTGATAAGAAAGCATAGAATTATTTTTATTTTTGCATTAGTTTTAAAAATTAAAAATGCTTTCAAGCTAAGAAGCATTTAATTAATTTTCCGGAATTGTTAAATAATAAAGAAGAAAGTGAATAACTTTAAAATAAAAATGAAGCATTATCAGTTGACTCATATTTTTCATTTGAATTTCAATTATCTAAAAAATACAATACACTGACATAAAATGCTAATTAAGGTAAATATGGTAAATAAAGTATGTATGGCAGATAATCTTCTGATATGATCAAAATGTTATCTCATATTTTACTTGTGATAAATTTGAACAATGTTTTTTTATTCTTGAATTGAAAAGAAGAAATTGTTGGAATGGATGAAAAAAGTTTCGTTTGCAAAAATTGGAAGTAAAATTAAAATTGTAATTGGTATGATTCTTTGCGAATAGAATAGTTTTGCTCACTTCAAATTGATTTATTATTGAAATAGTATTATTTGGTGGTACTAAAATGTGAACTTTAATAAATTAAATATCAAAATACTAATGCCTAATAATTTTTTTGTGCAATAATTCTTTTTGGTTAATTAAGTGAAACGATAATTTCTTGTTAGCTTCATTATTTTATATTATTTTGACGAATTGATTTTGAAATCATTTATTTGTATATATGCATGCTTTCATAGATAAATATGATGAAAGTGATTTGAAAAATAAAAGTGGAAATAGTCTAAGCAGAGAGAGAGATATGTGTATAAAATGTCAACTACTGTGACTGTCACCATACAATGTCACCGCATCCTTTGTTTAATTTTAGTCTAAATCTCATCTCATAGTGTTGTTTTTATCAGCGAAACGATTATTTATAAATAGTTCATTCTGAATATTTTTCTTACAAAAATTATTAAATTTGATTTTGATCAATTAATTATTAGATTAATTTAAATTTTGAATAAAATTGAACATTTGTTAATTATTATTTATTGATTGCTTTAAAAAAAAACACATAACATCATTTAATCATTAATACAACTATATTATTTTTATTTTAGAATTAAAAATTCTGTTTTGATATTTTATAAAGTTTTTAATCACATCGTATCATCGATATAACAATTTTATTTTTATTTCAGTATTAAAGTAGTCATTTTATAGAAAGAAATAAAAAAAGTTCTGACAGTTAAATTTTATAAATGAAATAAAATCAAGTTGGAAATAAACTAAAGAAAGCTTTTGTTTTTTATCAATATTCTATGCTTATATATTGTTTGATAACATTTATTATCAATAAACTTTTATAAACACTCATAATTTTTTCATTTTTTTAGTGGAAGCAATTTGAAAGTATAGAATTAACTGAATGAAAAATATAAGAAAGAAACTAAACTAAATTTCTTACTCATTTGCTACCATTTAACTCATTGTTATCGAAACTTTTTTTTAATGGAAATAAATTTGTCATTAATTTTGTCAATTTAATTAATAACAGTAAATTTAATGTTATTTTTCATTCACTCTTTCTCATACTTTTTTCTCATATTTTTCATTCAATTCTATATTTTAAAATAAAAATTAATAACAGTAAAATTAAAAATTTAAGTTTAATTGAACTAAGATATTTTAAACTGCTTTTTNATGTAAAATCATCATTTTTTTTAAATTATTTTTTCATTTAATAATTCGTTTCGACTAATTAAAATACAGTAACAATTTCCTATTAATTTCAATAATAGTTTTACATTATTTCGATATTTAGTATTTCGATTGAGATTGATTTTATTTTCATTCTGATTTCTAGCCATATTATTAGTAATAATACTAGAAATAACTCAAAAAACATCTGAACATTTTTCAAAAAAAGTAATATGTTTACTAGTTGGTCAGTTCTTCTTAAATGACCGCACATATTTCTTGATTGAGAGTGTTTTTTTTTTCCCTTTCGAAAACAAATTTAAAAAACTTTGAGGTAACTTTACACTAACTGCTCAACGTATTTATTAAATAAAAAGAAATTCAGTATTTCATTGAGAACAATTATCATAAATCTTCCAATAAACAGAATGATTGATGAATTTTAAAAGTAATTATATGTTGTCTTGTAAAAATTATTTAAATTTAAAATAAGCATTAAAATATTTTATTAGAGTAATATTTCAATTTGGATCTATTTAGAGCAAGGTGGTAGGAGAAAAGCAGAGATTAATTGCTTAACTCATGAAATCGATGGTTATAAATAATTTTTTAACAATGATTTTACTTCATAATAAAAATTTTTCTCCTTTTTTTTTAAAAAATTTGCTCAGCTTCCTTATTTAAACGTTGGAAGTTTTCCTAAATTGAAATGAATTTAAATGATTTATCAAATCAAAATTTAGTTTATTAAATTAAGTATAAATTTCACTTAGAACTATGAAGTTTTTAATTTGTGTATAGTTTTTCCCTTTTAACTTGCTTTTTCAGGAATCAAATTTTTTTTGAAAGATTTTTCGAAAGACAAAGTAAAAAGTAAAGAACTATACAGTTCTAAGTTTGTCTCTCAAGGTTTGATGTTCTACACAAAAATCAAGTTTACCTTTAGTCAGACTTTTAATTTGTATTAAATTAAAAAAGAAAATTAAAATTAAAAATTCAAAAAAATGGAAAATGTTTAAAAAAGTAAAGTAAAACAGTAATAAATAAAACGCTATGTAATTTTAAGTTTGTCTTTCAAGTCAAGCTTTACTTAAAAACTAAATTTATCCTTAGATTTTTTATCATTAAATTGAGTTACTGACAATTGCTTTATCTAAAGTATTTTTAAAATTTATCTAAAGTAAATCTATAAGTAAATTTACCTAAAGTATGAAATGCTAATGATTAAAATTTAAAATTTTTAATTATGTTTAACAAATTGGAATTCTGCATTGCTATTTGTTTGGCGCAAAATGACAACGATAATGTCAATCATCAATATTCATTACACATAGCTAAAATTTATTTTGTCACTAAATTGAGTTATTGACAGTTGCGTGATTAAATTTATCAAAAATGTTTGATAAATTAAAATGTATTAATGAAATTTGTACTAATGATTAAAATTTCAAATTTTTAATTATGTTTAAAGAGTTGGAATTTCATACTGTTATTTGATTGGCGCAAAATGACAAAGATAATATCAACTATTAATATTCAATGTACTGCTAAAATTCCACTTATGGAATGCATTGGAGATGGTAAGCTATTGATGAATTTTTTCGAAATTAAGAAAAATTTAATGAGTGGCAATTGTAAATGTTAGTTTTGCTTTTTATTATTTTATCATATTTAATATACATTTCTTTTCATTGCTAATCAATGATTTTAAAATGCTTATCATTTTACTATTCTATTTCCTTCAATTCGAAATATAATTGATAACTAAAACAAATTATTTAAATTTCTTCTGATTATTAATTCCATAATTATTAAAGATATCGCACAAAAGATTGCAAAATTTTGGTAGAAAAAAAATGGAAAAAAAAAATTAATTCTAAATTTTAATTTGTTAAATATATTTATGCAATAGAAATGCCCAATGCTAAAATGGCATTTATATTTTTTTCAAAAAAAACTTTTATTTCTACTTGAACGTATCTGTCGTTTTTTCTTTTCAAAGAAAAAAAAAATAAATTAAATAAATGCAAATAAAATATGATAAATTGTTGTGATATAGTTTAAACAAATGATAAGAAGAAATGAAGAGAAGCAGAAAGCAAATGACATTAAAGCTTAATTATACATTTATCCATCTTTCTTCGAAATGATTGAATTTAAAAAAAATAAAATTTTAAAACTTATGGAAAATTATAGAAGAAAAAAAAAAGAAAAGAAAAAGGAAGAAAACATTTCAATGAAGGTCATTACAGTACTGCATTTTTTCTCACTCTTTCTCTCTCGAAATTTCTAAAAATATTGTGATCTCTTTTTTTTTATTTTTATAAAATTTTTCCAATTTCCAGTTTACGAGAGTATGAAGAGGGAGAGAGAGAGAGCAAAAAAAGAGAAGCTTAACTTTATAATAAATAATTTCTTCATTTTTTCTTTTCTTTCTTTTTTTTTCTGCTAATTTCAATAGAGAAATAAAGGAAAGTTAAAAAAGTAAAAAAAAAAAACCTGTTTATTTACTTATTTATTTATTTTGGCAATAATTTGCTAGCAATAATTTATTCGAAAAATACATAAAGTGACTTTCATTCATGTTTATCCAAATCTACTTTTACTATTTTCCTTTTATTACAATTTAAATTATCATTCCAACATTCATTATCACTTTATCAATTTACAACTGATAACATTTGTCATATTTCGTTTTGAAGCTTATCAATAACAATACATATTCAATGCATTGAATAATAAATTAAGTGCTTATCTGTTATGGAACATTATAAAGTGCAATAATTTGAAATTTTGTTAACAAAACAATTTATTATAAAATTAAATACTGCAAAGTATTAGGAAAAAATATCGTTGCTATATGCCAACATTGATTTTTGTTTTATTATCGTCATTGTCACCGTTGTCAAACATTGTCATTCGTTTTTTTTTCTTTTTTTCTTTATTGTAATACAATACTCTTCAATCGTTCATTTAATATTTTGTTTTCCCATAAAACAATGAAAAAAAAAAAACGAAAAAACGAAAAAACAGATCGTTCCGCTCAAAAAAAGAAAAAAATTCCATAATTTTTCGGGTATCTTTCTTTTTTTCTCTCTCCCTCTCTCTCTCTCAAATTCACTTCATGTTAGCAATCAATATTTACTGTTCGACAAAATAGAAAGAGAAATTTGCCGATCATTTTGATAAAGAATTATGTATTATCATCTTAATCCATTAAAATTGCTAGTATTATTGGTTTAATTTAATTTTTCCTTGTTTTTCTCGTAATAAATTGTGAATTTGTGAATAATATTTTTGAAAAAATAAATTTGAAAAGTAAGCTACTAGACTTAGAATTCATTCATATCTAGAATTTAGACTATTCCTACAGTTTTATCCACTCAAATTAAGAGCAAAATAGTTTTAATTCTATTTAAAATGTTTGATTTATAATTGAATTTGTTTGTTTCATTGTAGTTTGAGAATCAATGCATTTCAAGAGCTTATTTTCATGGATTATTCAATTACATCCATTTTAAAAATATTTGACTTAATAAAGTGAACAAATAGAAAAAGAAAATAATACTTAACAAAAAATATAAAAGTGAAAAAGCTATTTCATTTATGAAATTCAAACAAAATTTCAAATTTAATGAAAAAAATTAATTCATTCATTATAATTCATACTGATAGCGTTATTAAAAAGAAAAGAAAATGTTTGTTTTGATTTGATGAATAAAAATTCGTTGTACTTTCTTACCCAATTCGTTTCCTTTTTCTTCTTCCTTCATTTCAGTTTTTTTTTTTCCGAAAAAAATTTTTCAACAATTTTAACGATAACAGCGCGAACAAAAAAAATTTTCTTCACCCTTACATTTCATCTTGCATTAATCATCATCATTATCATCATTATCATTAATCATCATCATCACTATTACTACTACTAACATAATCATCACCATTATCATCATTATCATCATCAAGAATTACTGTCATTTACTGACTGCTCTATAAAGTTAAAAAAAAAAAAAAGTAGAGGAGAGAACAAAGTTATATATGATTAGAGAAAGGGAGAGAGATAGAAAGAGAGAGGGGAAGGGAAGGGATAGAAAAGAGAGAATATTGCGCAAAATGTTCGAATTATATTGCACTACCAGCACTCACTCATTCAGTACTACTACTACTACTACTACTCATTTTAGAGAGTGTGATCAACGTTACCTGACCCGGCTCAACTGTCCTTTCTCTCTTCCTCAAGGCCTTTTCTTCGTCGAAGATACCACCAGCAACCGATCTTTTCCGATTGAACCGCAATTTCCGATACACTGAAGTAGTAGTGCCCATTGTATTGATGTAGTCGAATTTATCACAACTATCTTCTGATTATCATTAACAATTTTTAACACTTCTATTTCTTATTTTGCAAGAAAAATATATATAAATGTTTTTAACTGAAATATTTATCAAAAAAAAAAACTGATGAAACTTCTAATTTTATTACTTTCAAAAATTTTTCACATATTTCTATCTTATCATGCATACTTTAATTATCAGATAACATTCACTGATAAGTTAAATTTCTTTTATGCAATTGATTTGTATTGTACAAATGCGCAATAGTTATGTGCTAATTTGTACCATACTGAATGATTTTTGTGTGATTAGATAGATTCTTGCGTAGCTTATCAAATTTGTTTACTGATTGATAAAAGTGCAATTATTTAAGAGTGTAATTTTCTTGCACGACTACTTATTTATGCGGGTGAGAAATAACATAGACAAACTATTTTCACTGACATTACCATAAGTCTAAATTCCTTAAATAATTCATTTCTTCGAAAAAATTTTTCAATTTTAATCAATTTATTGATATTTCTGTCTTTCATCTATTTTTTTAAAAAAAGATATTTCCATATTTCTAATCATTTCTTTAAAAACTCATTAAAAAAAATGGAAAGAAATTTGTAGAAGATTATTCTTCCGATATGCTTTTAATGTGTTTCTATTTCTTTGTAAACTAATCTAATCTGTAAACTAATCTAATCTGATATTAATTAAAGCCTAAATTCATCTAATTGATACATTCTATAATTAGCATTATAATTTTCTATTATAAATTACCAATTGAAATTTCGATTAAATTAACAGCGAATTCATAAAAATGTATTTCATAATAAAGTTAAAGTAATTAAAAAAGTTGAAAAATTAAAGTGGTTGAGAAATTAATAACAAAACTTATGTAATCAAAAAAAATATTTTTAAGAAAATTCAAATTTACAAATCTACTTTAGTTTGAAATTAACCTCTTACTAGCTAGTCTATCATAATTAATTCTATCAGTGTTTTAAACAAATTACTGATAATAATATGATGATATTTTTTTAAGAAAAAATTTGACTTACTGTTTTATCTACAGCTAATAATTTAAAATTTGACGCCATCATTCTAATTTTTTCTTAATGATTTAAAAAATAACAGCAATTAATTTGAGCAAATAGAATGTTGATTACAATGTCGTACCGGTTAATATCTGGCAACGACAGTATATGACCCTTACCGATGATTAAAAGTTCAAAAGTCGTTTCATTGGTGTAACAATGATAGAAATTGTTTGGTTGTTTCCAACTATCACTCATTATTTTATTGATAATTTCAAATATTTTCAAAAATCCCTTTAATCTATTAGTATTATTCTATTTTATTAGCTTAAAAACAATTCTATATTACTTTTTACTATGTTACTATCTCTTAATTAAATGAAATAATTAAATGTATAAGAATGTTAACAATTATGAAGGAAAATTATCATACAAAGAAGAGATAAGAGGATTTGGTACATATGCGCCTGTATCTTTTTTAATAATAGTTGAGCGTAAAATTATCTTGAAAAATCTGACCAAGTAAATGTTGCATATTAATTCTATGAGTTTCTGTTTTTTTTTTTCCTTTTTATTTTTTAAAAAAGAAAAAATGAATAATTACGTGACCTTATTGTTGAAATGACATCGCATTGTATTTTCTTATCGATTATTAGTTTAGAATTTTGCAAAATTTTAAATGTTTTTTTTTTCTCTCAGAACAATATATTAAACTTTATGAATCAGAAGTCTAAACAAACCGGATTTAATTTTTCCATTTCGTATCCATCATCTTTTTTTTTTTTCGTTTTTCCTTAAATTATTTATCAAACGAGATATGCAAGAGAATTTGTTCCTTCAATTTCTTATGAAAAATTTTTTTTTGAAAAGCATTTCCTTTCCATTATATTCTTTTTTCTTTTTTGTTCTTTAAAAAAAAATACAATTTATTTTTGTTAAAGGAATGTCACAATCAAAAATTAATAATCATATCCTGAACAGTTCTTTCTGGATATATCAGTTGAAAGTATTCAAGCAAAAAAAAAATCAAATTCCAAATAATTTACTAAGAATATTTAATAATTAAATTTTGAAATTTTTTTATATTTTGAAATTTTCATTCCAATATTTCATCATCTTGAAATTAATTCCGACGACAATAAGTGAAAGAAAAGGAAAAAAAATGTAAGGATGAAAAATTTAGCTTTTTTATTTGTCATATTTTATAGCAAACTTTTTCCTAATTTATAATTTTGTTGAAAGAAAAAAAAATATCAAATTTTAAATAAAAAAGTGGTAATCATTGCTTTGTTGTTTTACGCTTAAATACGTTGACAATAGCAAATTTAGATATTTGATCATTGCAAAACTCATCTTGAATAATTCCATTTGTTAAGTAAATGTTAGGTAAACAAATGCTTCTTTTCCTAGAAAAAGAAAAAGAGAAAAACTTGTGACAATGTGATAGTTTCTCTTCTTCACATCTATTATGAGTGATTTAAAAAAATTTTTTTTTTTAAATTCAAAGATATATGAAAAAATATTACTATTTCATCCTTGTTTATTATATAAACAAACAAATTTGACTAACTTTCTTATTTCTATCTGAAATTTCATCTGTCATTTTCCTATTAACTTTCATTTAATTATCATTTATTCCCTTCATTTCATTTATCGATTAAAAAAATACAATAAAATAGCTATTTGCTTTCCGGTTGAAACAGTAAAATACCTATTTGCTTTTCAGTTTAGACAGTAAAATAACTATATGCTTTCCGGTTTAGACAGTGAAACACCTATATACTTTCCGGTTTAGACAACAAAACACCTACATAGTTTCCGGTTCATTTATTTCCATCAATGTATTATTATTTTACTATTACTGAGCAAATGACTACCACGGCATCGTTACAACGATTGTTCAAAAAAAAAAAAAAGTACAAATTATTATTTTGCAATATTTTGTGCTCATAAGTTTATCAAATTTCATTCAAATTACTATAGAGAGAATATTTTCATCCAATTAAACTGATTTTCTTGTGCTCATTTTAATTTTTTTTTCTTCTTTTTTTGCAAATTTCTTGTTTATTTAACAATTTCATGAAAAATTGAAACAAATGTAGAGGAAAATGAAAAATTTCAATAATTTTTACAAATTAATTGCTGATTTTTTAAGAAATCCATGTCTAATTATTATTATTACTTTTTTTTTGAAATTTCATTATTAGTTCTTATGCATCTGTAAGTGTTGTTTTCTTTTTTTTTTCTTTTTTATTAGAATCACATTTTATAAAGCAATTACTTATTTACGATAAAAATTTCCATTTGTTTACTTTTTGCATAATGATGGATTTTTTTGAAATCTGAAAAAGCCTGTTTTGAATTCGCAAAACAACAGTAACTAATATAAGATAGCTTAATTGTCCTTTAAAAAAGAAAAAAAGAACCTGTTTTTGATTGAATTTCTAATACAATCCCTCAATTCTTCTTTCATTTCCTTCTCTCTGCCTTATGTTTCTTAGTTTTCAAAACTTTTATGCCTATTTCATTATAATCCAATTTTAATTTTGCAAATTTATTTCCGCAACAAGCTTAATCAAACAATTGATATTATTTGCAACTAAAATCATATATATTTGATCTTGTCATATGTCACACCATCACAATTTGTACCAATAATGATCCTTAAATTGTCACGAAAAGTAAATTTTCATTTTATCCTATAAGTAAAATGTGATAGTAATCTTCCTTTCTCTCTTTTCACTGTTGTATTTGCACTTATTTAAATTCATGAATTTTAATTTTATTCTTTAATTTAACAAATTTTGTATAGTTGCACAGTATTACATACAATTATCCCATATCTCTCTGTCAATCTATTCATCTTATCCGTCATAATTCAATGTTCAATTTTGAATTCAAATAATAAATCAATCAATCAATCCATCACATTAACTGTTAGATTCATTCTTTAGAAGAATTCAAATTCGACAATTTTTAAAAATTTTTGAAATGTCTATGTAATAGCAATGATGCATGTAAATGCATGCAATAATCTAATGCAAATTTTATAAAAATATAACCTTCTAAATGAGTAAGTAATTAGTACTTGAAAACCGGTAATTGCATGGATTATTATTATTTTAAATACTATGTAATGCAAAAGATTGTAACATTTCAGAGCAAAATTTATAATAATACTAATCTCTCATTTTTATTACTTAAATATTTTACTCAATAAGCTATAACTTTTTACAATTTATGAAAAATATTGAACTTAATCAATTTTAGTTTGAGACTGTAAAAAGGGTATTAAATATGAAATCACCTGAAAATGGATCACTTTTTATTCTAATAATCCACTAAAATGATTAAATAAAGTAAGGAAAGAGAGAGAGGGAAAAAGAAAAAGAAAAAGGAAAAAAGGGAAGATATAATGGATAGTGTGTTAAAATCTAGTTAAAATATCATAGAAAGTAGGAAACAAATTTTGTGTAAACTAAAATTTGTGATCATTTATGGTTGGTTGTTGAAAGAAAAACGAATTACTTTGCTATAAAATTCAAAAAATATCATCGTTTTACCAAAACTTCCTCCTAATTTTATTCAATTTTTGAAATTAAATTAAAATTATTATTTACTGATAAGATTTGTGCTTTTGTACTTAGACATAATTGGGAGTTAGAATAAATTTTTGCACCAATTTAAGATCTTTTTATTGTTTCTTTGAAAATTGGCTAAAATAAATTAATGTAAAAATTTTCAATCAATAAAATAAAAAATTATTTAAGAAATGAACAAAAAAATTTCTAGAATTTTTTTTTAAAATTCTTAGCTATTTTTTCTGTTCGATCTTTTATTTTTAATCATTTTATATGCATGAAATATCAAATGTAAATGTATAATTGCATGCAAACCGGTTGATATTTTCCGTCCAGTTTTATTCTTTTATCTATTCTAGGAAAAAAAATCGATTTTTAGGCGTAATGAAATTTCGAAAATGCAATTCCGGCTTTCATGAAATTCAACAACTGCTTATCATTATTTAAATTTTGGAATATATGAAAAACGGATGTAACTGATTTCATACTGACTTTAAAATAATTGCAAATTTATTCAGCGTTTATTGAAAAGATAAGAGAAAGTTTATTGATGAAACAATAGACTGTGCTTATCTAATCTATTTCAATCTAATCTTTGCTCATTTTACATGCAAAATGCGTTCTTCAAATCTTTGTTTCAAAATTTAACACAAATATTTCGCTTTATTTAAATAGCGGCATTGCTACAACATTTACAATCATACATTATCATATCATATCATAACATTGTTTACTTTACTTTGCAGTTATAAGAAAAAAAAACAGATCGATGTTAAGCTAATTTAATCATACATTACTCAAAATAATTAATAGCGCAACTGCTGCATTAATTTATTTATTTGAAAAAGTACCTATCATTCCTAGAAAATATTATAGTAAGTAAATGTCTTAATAGTTACGAAAACGGTGCAATCAAATGAAAAAAAAAAGAGAAATAAATAAGAAAAGAAAAAATAAATAGGCAAATAAATAAAAGATAATTAGCAATAACAAAGATTAAATTTTGTTAATTTTCTTCTTTTATTCATGCTAAAACATTAAATTATTCTTTTTTTAAAATTTACTTTCAAAAATTTAACGATTAATTTCATCCATTCTGTATATGTGTTTGAAAGTTGACATGTCAATATAAGCGCAAAACATTAATGTATGTGAAATATCAATCGGCTTTTTGCATAGTGCCATTTGAATTCCGGTTTTTTTTCCACTCTGTAGCAGGATTTATTTTCATTTCTGAATAGAATTGTGCAAGAATGTTTGATTAGCACTAGAATTATACTTTTCGAATGTACGCACACACACACACACACACACATACACAGACAAACAGACAGACACACATACAAGTAATATTTGTTTAATTTAAAATATGTTAAATTGTTGTATACTAAATGATTAATTTTAAAAATTTTCAAAATGGAAAAAAAAAAGTTGAAATATTAAAAATTTATACAGAAAAGAAAACGTAAAAACTGTGTAATTTTATTGCAAATGAAAAAGAAAAAAAAAAAACTAAATTTTTTGGTTTGTTAATGGTTAATGTTTTCACAATCTTTTCAATTTTGTATGACTCACATTTAAGTTTGTTTACAGTCATTGTTTACCTGACTCACCTATTTCTCTCATTTTACCTTTTGCTTACTCAAATGTTTTCTTGTATTAACTTATGTTAGGATAAAAAACTCCAATAACTGAGCTCTATGAACAATTATTTCAAATTCGGAATATACCTAATGAATGAATGAATGAATTAATTAGGGCTATGTTTTACTTGAAGCTAACACATTATAAATAGACTTATTTCAATGACTAATTATTAATTAGTATTATTAGCCAATAACAGTTTAATTTCCAATGATAATTATTAAATATTTCTTAAATAGAGTTGCAGAAAGAAGATTTATTCAAAAATGTCTATTTGCTTTTTAAGAAATTTTTGCCCATTTTTTTGTTGATGTTTTTGATCTAATTGAGAAATTTATACTTTGATAGATTAGAAATCTGATATTTAAACGGATAATTTTGTCACGAAACCAGTTGACATTTTTGCTTTATTCACTATTTACTGCTAGATTGATGGCAGTTATTTGTGTTTAACAGATAGATTGTCACACCTCTATCGAGTTCGGATGATGGTTGACACAATTAAAAAGTCAAGAAATAACCTTCCACTTGAGCAGGATGTACTCATTTTAGAAGGATGATTCTATGTGAGATATATTTTGAGACTAAAAACAGTATTGTGGACAGATGTTGGTCAGCCAAGACATTGTTGGTCAGCCATCATTAATCAATTTTTAAGTAATTACTAATAAGTAAATTAAATTATAAATCAAATCAAATATTTTGATTTTATTCTCAAAAATACGGCAATTATATTCCACTCTTTTATTCTTTTTCTTCTAATAAATTATTAATTATGTTATTTAATTATTAAAAAGGAATGTGTAATTGATAATGTCATTAATGCTTGGCATATTTTTCATTTCTATCTGAATTCTTTCATAAAGAAATAATTTATCAATGATCAAAAGAAATAATTATTTGATTTTTTTTTTTTTTTTGAATGAAAATACTTCATTTAATTACTTAAAATTTGAATTATGAACATTTTGCATTATTCGACGGCTATTGTCGCAAATTTTATTTTATTTATTTTTTTGCTTATTGTCTTTACCAAAATTTAATCGGTTATTTTACCGACTTCTATGATTCATTTAAAAGCACATTTATTAATTTCGATAATTGATGGTTGTTTAAGAAATAAATAAAGAACCTTGGATAGAAACAAATTTAAATTAATGTTGTTTAGTTCTTTTCCTTTGACTTATTCTTTTTCTTTTAATAACGTTGGATGGTTTTTAATTTCAAATTTTACATTTTAGTAAATTTTATTTGTTAATCTAATTACTTCAGTTTAACCTTTCACATTACTTTTTATAAGATGGTATATACATATTTTTTCGCGCTGTTTGTTTTTTATTTCCTAATGTACGTTTTTTTTTCCTGCTAGTCATACTTTATAGCGTTATCAAATATTATCAACCACTATCAGTGCTATTCTTCATTTATGATAATAATTTTTTTTTTCTTTTTGTTGATATTATCTTAGCCATACATTATTTGTTTACATTTTACATTTCATATTTATATTTAAAGAAAAAAAAAATTTATTGAGTATTCTTATAGCACGAAGACTAAAACGAATTTCATTGAAATCGTTTAACTTCTCAAATACTCTCTCATCAATAAGTAGTGAAGTTGATAACAACAATAAATTTCATCGTACAGAGCAACAAGCGCAAATATCGCCACCGCCACTTCCCGATAACTCACCAACACCGCCTCTGCTACTCAATCAACAGTTTATCTCTCTCAACGATAATATTGTTGGTAAGTGGTATGAATAATTTCATATAAAAATTGTAAGAAAAAGAAAGTTATATTCATAAATTTAAATGATTTCAAAATTTTTGAAGAAAAAAAGAAATTTGAAATTGGCAAGAATATAATTGAATAGCATAGTTTCATTTCTTTTTTTCTTTTTTAAATTTAAAAGATAAATTAATCAGTACAATCAATAAAGTATTAGCAGAATAATTATTTATCAAATGTTATTGTTTATCATTATTAGGCATAGTAACACAACGTCAGTGGACAACATCAACAGCGCACTCAACTTCGATTAATTGTCACAGCAAAAGTAAAAGTGTCATGTCAGCAAAAGTAGAAACAACGGTACGGCAATGGTCGACACCAATCGAAAAGGTCGTCGAAGGTCAACCACCAAAACCTGTGAGTTATATCGATATAGATTAGCTTTGTTTTTTTAAATTAATTTTTTTGCCAACATTTAGCAGAAATCAAATATATTTAAAAAAAAAAAGAAAGAGTGAGCTTAAATTTATTTGTAAAATTAATGAAATAATTTATTGATTTTTTTGAAAAATTACAAATGAAATCATACAGACACAATAAATGTCTATTATTATAGGAAGCAAATGATACATTTTAGGTTGTTAGATTTCAAATTTATTAAAAAAATAATATCTGTTCATTAATTAATTAATTACACGCAATTTTTTAAGGCAGCTTTAAAAAAATCAAACTATTTTTATGTTATATTAAAACTGACCAATTGGAAAGAAATGTTTTATCAAAAATAAAAAAAAATGAAAAGGTACAAAAAGTAATCCTAAACTGTAGTTCTATTAATTTACCATACTTTAATGTAACTTTTGTAGTGAAATTTGAAGTAAAATTATTATTGGATAAAATTATCAGATCAGCAAATAATATAAAATTAATTCATATCGGTAAAATTTTATGACAGATATAATTATATCAAATCATTAACAATCAATCAACCATCTGTTTCTACAACCAAATGTTAAATGATGAAAATGAAAAAAAAAAAAAAAACGTTACCCAAATATTTTCAAATTTTAAATTCTTCCATCTGATGAATAATATAATTTGATTCGTTTCATTCCCATAATTGTCCATCAACCATTTATCTCTTTTTTTTTTCATTTTTTTTAATCAAATTTTCAATTTTATAATAGTTGCGTTATTTCTATAATTTTATTTCAAATTCAAATTTCATTATAAAAGCAATTAAAACTGAATATGTTAGATTGATCAGTAAACTGCACAACTTTTTTCTTTTTTTTTTCCCCTAATAATTTAATATTGATTAATGAAGCGATTAATCAGCATTTATAATTTTAACAATTTTAAATATATGAAGAAAATATATTAGAAAAAAACTATATATTTATTTAAAAAAAAGAAAACATATTTATTTAATTATGAAAATAACATCAAAAAGCATATCGATTATAAAAAAAAATGATTGAAATGATAGTAAGAGGAAATTGTAAAAGCCAATTTTTGTTCAGTCAACTGTAAATGTAATCCTTCCAGTCAACCAAATGGAAATTTTGACACTGTCAACGATGAGAACTTTTTCTTTTCATTGTTACCCATAACTCATTCCTCTTTTTTTTTTTTCTTCTTTCATTGAAAGGTATAATTTTACTTTAATGACTTTTAACTTGACCTTCAATCATTTTGTATCGCTTATATTTAATGCTTCTTTACTGTTCTTTTCCTATTATGTTTCAATTTTTATTCTCTAATGATAACCTATACTATGCTTTATTAGCTTTTAACATCTTTTTTTTAAATCTAATTTCCAATAATTACAATTTTAATTTAAATTACAATTCTATCTTTATTTTTGATAGAAAGTATACTTTGTAGTATGGGATTTTCTCTTTTTTTTTTTTTAATTTAAACAGGAAAAAAAGTGCAAAAATTGTTTATATTAAATCTCATTAAAGTCTGTTATATTTGAATGGTTTGTTTAAATGAATTGAAATGGAAGGAGTTACCAAATTGTTAAATAAATCCGATCGCGGAAGAATGTTAAATTATCAAGTTTTTCAGTATATCTCTCTCTCTCGTTTATTCCATCATATTGGTCATTTCTAATATCAATTTATATTAGAAATAGTTTACTTTTCATTCAATTTTTCCTCTTTCATTTATTCTAATTAATCTTAACTTAACCTTAAATTAATCTTAAATTATCAAATGATTGGATATAAATCATTATTATATCATTAGTTTTTGTCAAAATTTCCCAAAATCTTTAATTGTAATCAATAGTTTTTACTTATATTAATAACAATTATCCAGCTGTCAAATTTTTCTTTTCCTTTTTTTTTTCTGCAACTTTTCATTTTTAAATTACTAACAATTGTAAATGATATTTTATCACATATTTTAATTCCAACACTTTCTATGCAACAATTTTTGAAGTACAATGAAAATATCATTTTCTTAACCAAAAGAAAAAAGACGAAATATGAAGTACAAAATGCAAATGGCATTTCCTCGTTGAAATTACGATGAAAGATTGTCCACCAATTTTTCCATTCGTTTATGTTTTCTTGCTTTTTTCTTCAGCAAAATTATTTCCATTCTCATTTGCTACTTTCATTGTCATTTAAAATGTCATATTTACAACATTTTAACACAAAGTAGTAATCAACTTGATATTGTTAAATTTTCCCGAATTTTTTTCTATCAATTCATAATTAATCATTTTGAATTAAATAATTTTATTCAAAATTAAATATTCATTTAAAATTAATCTATAACATATGCATTTCAAATAATTGCTAAAGCTAAATTAGCGTTTTTTTTTTCTACACTTGTAAGCTTATCAATTTATTTCAATGATACTTTTAAAAGTCCTCTAATTTTCTTACATTAATTTCTCTTTTAATCATATGGTCACTCATTCATGTTTAATTCACTAAATTTATTAATTGATATTTTCTCAAAATAAATTAATTGCTCAAAAAGATAAATTACAAAAAGTGTCACAATTAGCGACAAATCAATTCAGAAGCTTTTACGGAATGAAATAAAAAGATGAATGAATATTTTTAATTTTTCTATCTTTTCCGCTCCATTACCATTACACATTCCGACATTGTACTTTGTTAACTTTTCTTACCGTTCATTTCATCCCTATCAATTTTCTGTAATTTAAAATTTTATCAATTGAAGTCGATAAAAAATTTTAGTTCGGCAAAAATTTTTGCAAAAATTTAGTCAAATTTAATTTAAATAATAGTAACTTTTCGTCATCATTTAACTGATTGCTTTTTTTTTCTTCCTTTCATCCATAAATTTTCTACTCTAGAAAAGATAGTACCAGTTTTTCATCCAGCTCGAAGTATACCGAATAATTTATAAAAAATGATAAATTAAACGAAATGTTATTTGCATTCCTATTTATGTGAAACTTTTTGATGAAAAACTGGAATGCTACATTATTCTACCCAAAATTTATTTTCATTTTGTTTAACTTTTCCAGAAAAAAAAAATTTTTAAATATAATTTCAGACTATTTTAATCTGTGCACTAACATTTTAAATTTTGCCGAAATCAAAAAAAAAAAAGAAAAAATTATTTGCAAAAAGATTATTAAATATAAAAAAAAAAGAAAAAACTTGGATTACTTCATGCAATAATTCTAGAAAATTGGAAGGAAAATTGGATGAAAAATTCGGTCATTTTTGTAATTTTCTACTAAAAATTTATTTTCATAGAATAAAAGAAAATTGAGAAATATAATATGAAAGATAAAAGAAAAAATTAGGATAAGAAATTCTATATTTTTCATATTCATCCATTGTTTCTCATATATTTTTTAAACAATTTAAAATTCATTTATTTTATTCAAAGATTTTGCTTAAATTCAATTATATTAATTTAATTAAGAGATTTTGCTTGAACTCCTTTCTTATCGTAAATTTCTAAAACTATAAATCTTTGTTAAATTTCGATCAGTCATTTAATTGCTTTTTTTAAATCTATTTACATAAATACCATTAATTTTATATTAATTTATATTATATATTTTATATTAATTTATATTATTTATATCAATTTATATTATTTTTTAATTCATTTACTAATATAATAATATTTATATGTTGTTGAAATGATGAACAAATTCATTTCATCATCTTTGTGATAATTAATTATTCATTTTATTAATTTTCCTTTCTCATTTGACAGTATAATAAAAAAAAAAAAAAAAATGAACATTTTTATTTGATAATCTTTTATTCATATCATATTATGAGTTCCTTTTTTTTTTCTTTTTTGTCTAGCGATAATAATGGGAAATTGATTTTGAATGAAAATTGGGTCTTGTTAGATCAAAAATTACAATTTGACTTAATTTTGAAAATGATAACAGGGAAAAGTTCGAAATTTTTATGAAAATTGTTGCACAGCTTATGATTTATTTCAAATTAATTTAGGTCAAATTAATGAGGGAAGGCGGAAAAATGAAAAAGAGGTTAAACGAATCATATTGATAATATTAATGTTTCAATAATTTGATACAACAAAATTTTGATCACTAAGTTTAATTAATTTCTCCTATACATATTTTATCTTTCGCTTATTTATCATTTTATAATTTGTAGAGTTGTTTATTTTTAAAATTTGTTTACAATCATTGACTTCTCAATAACTGTTTTGCTAATAACTACCAATTACAAATGAATTTTAATAGTCGAAGTAAGATTTTAAATCAATTATGTCATTTGTACATTCAATTCTTGACAATCATCAAAAATACAATTAGACCTTGATTTATTCATCTCATTTGAAATATTTCACCATTATACGCAATACAGAATGAATTGAATTGATAATGCTTTGAAATTTGTTTATTAAATGATTACCGTTTTAATCTTTAATACATCGTTTTTTAAAAGTTTTTCATTAAATTCAATAAATTTGAAATGCTTCATTATATTTGTTCATTTCCGATTTATTTAATGTTCATATTTGCATTTCACAAAAAAAAATTGCTTCGTAATGACAAAGTTGAATGAGTTTTTTTTTATGACAAAGTTGAATGAATTTTTTTCTTTTTTTAAGAAAGAGCAAAGTAAGTTAGAGAATTGAGAATACGTTGCTCAGATAAACAATTCAATTACTTGAAATTTTTCAAATTCTTTTTTACAAAAATAGGCGTTTACTTTATTTTAAAAAATTGCACTTTAATTTTAAAAAGTTATAAGAATGAAAAATAGCTTTGAATTAATTTCTCTTTTCATTTTCCATTTTCGCATAAGAAAAAAATTAGTTTAATATTTCCAATAAATTTATTAAATACTATTGCTATTAAACTATAAAACTCATTTTTCAATTTCATCTTTTCCACTAATAAATTCAATTCGTTATTTTTGTTTTTATTGCATAGTATTTATTAATAGCAGCAATAATAATAAACAAATTAATAAATAATATAATAATGGCAACAATAGTAACTTATAATAATAAATAATAGGAACTAATAATAATAATTAATAATGGTAATAATAATACTAAATAGTGGTAATAATAGTAATAACAATAATAACAGTAATAATAATAGCAATAAAACAATAATAAAGTAGTAATAATAGTGGTAATAATAATAGTTATGTTTTACTCTGAAGGGGATCAGATTTTCAGATTAGTGAAGTAAAATTTATTTTAAAATTAATTAAAATTTAGTTTTTGCCTATAAATGATAGAAAATTTTTGACTAATTAATTATTCAACATTCTATAATAAATGAAAGCAAAAGTTTTTCTTTCTTGCTTGGATTAAATTGATTGAAAGAGAAGGAATGATTGACTGATGAAGGAATGGAAGAAAGAGTTATAAAAAGTTATATTGACATAATTTTAATAAATTTCCTATATGCTTCTAAAAATGACTATCAAAATTTGGAATATTTTTGAAGTTATACGTATCTATTTAATTAGTAGCTTGAAAGATATATTTACTGTTAAAAGAAACGTTTTCTATTCCTGTCTAAACTATAAATTGTAATATTGGACCAAAATAAATGTCCTAAAAAATATAACTATAAAAAATAAATATAAATGTTAAGAGTATCACTTAACAATCAAAATATCAATCAATTCAATTAGTTTTATATCTTTGAAAAATAAATAGTCTTCTAAAAATCGAATTGATCATGAATGGCTTTTCTTTCGGTGTTCTTTAGTGATTTTCGATCAACCGTTTATATCATCGAAATAATCTTTGATCCATACATAGTATTGCCTCATAAACATTTCAAAAATGTCCACATTAGCCAAATTATGCATACAATTTGACACCACAACTCTTTCAATTCATTCAGAATTGTTTTCCTTTCAAGTAGAATTTTCATCGTTCCATTTTAATTTTAATCATTTCTTTAAAAATTAATCCAATTGAAAATGCGTGATACTATGAATGTTGTTTAAATTATTTAAATATTTTCTTTATTTGTGAAAAATTTGTCTTTCTAAAATACAAATAACTGTTATTTATAAAATAAGCGACTACCTTTTTCTTTCTTTTTTTTTTCTTTTTTTTGGAAATCTATTGCGATCTTTTTTTTATGTGATAGAAATTTAAGTAAATAATTTCCAGTATTAAATAATAAGATATTATAAAAGAAATGCTGGAACAACCTCAAATTCAGCGATTTTCACGGATGTTTATGGAACGTCTACGTGTTTTTGTATGTTCAATCTAGTTTTAAGCTAATTTTGCATATTTAAATTCTAGCAAATGGCTTATATTATGATACACTGAGTTTCAACAATAAATAAACAATAAATGAAATATGCAAGCTAAATAAATAATAAATAAAATTTTAATTTTAAAAATTAACAATTATATTCAAAAGGCATTTTAACAATAACTATTCGTTTAATTCTAATCCATAATTCAATTTCAGATAAAATTAATCATTTAATAAAATGTTAGAAATTATTTTTATAATAATTCATTCATTTTGTAGATGAATAGCTCTAAATGCATTTATTCTCATCAATTTTTAAAAATTACCAAAATATAAAGATTATTTAATTACTTATAGAATCTATACAAGCTAAGCACTTATCTATTATCAAATAATCGATAGTGAATATCAATTGATCGTTAATGACCGCTTGACCAGTGGCTCATAGATTTTAAATTCCTCAAATTGAACAGAGAAATAATAATGATAATATCTGTTAACAAAGGTCATTATGCTGACAACAGCCGTGATACATAGAGAATTTTGCTATCAAATAATTGAAATCAATTTTTACCTTTCCTTGAAAACAATTTATAGAGTAGTTTAAAATTCAAAAGAACTTGAAATTCAAACATTTTCAAATCAATATAATAAATCAAATAATCAATACCAATGCTTTTCCAGGAAGATCGCCCAACAGTAATCCATGGTGAAGCGCAAAAATCTGTGGTACAGTCTATAACGCCCAGCTATAAAAGTGTTAGTGAAAGACAAGTGAGCTTTTGTTATTGTTCTTTCCTCTTAACTATCTGTTTTTTGATTTTCTTTCTAAAATGAAAATGTTAGATTTCATTAATTTTAAATTTTTTTTTTAAATTGAATTGTAAACTTTACAAAAAAAAAATAATATTACAGATACAAAAAATGGATTTTGGTTCAGATTTAAATTTACCAGAAGCTGTTGGTGATTATAAGGTATGTTTTTTTTTTTCTTGAAGAAATTTGTTTTATTTCTCGTACAGCAATTAATAGGATCAAAAATTTTGATATTTAACAGTAAAGAAGAGGAAATATTTGTTAGTTTCAGCAAATTCAATTTAAGTAAATTTATTCTGCATTGGAAGATTTCAAGATCTGAAAATTAATTTCATTTTTTTTTTTTTTGTAAATGCGATTACAGGTAAATATTTAGGTGAAAGAAACACAGGATCATTTTAAATTGCAAATCATTGATCCTAAAGTTACCTCAAACGCATCGATGCCAGCATATAATCGAGAAATTCCACGAATTCAACGACGTAATTTGGATTTTCCAAGCGAACATAGTAAACGATCATTTCTAAAATTAGAACCAATGCAACAAAGGAAATTACGGGTATGTGAATTATCAGTATGAAGAATTTTTAAAAAGATTCATTAAGGTCGATGATCAGGAATGGAAATGTTACATTATTATAAACCCAATCACTTCAAATTTTAACTTTTCTAATTGCTCTATTTAAGAGAAGTTTAAAATAACAATTAAAATTTCTAATGTTGATTGTATACTTTATTAACGTTCTTGCTGATTTCTTCCAAAAATAGAAATAATCAAAAAGAAAAATATGTAAACAATTTCTAGTTTACTAAAATTTGAGCAATTTTGGTTTAAAAAAAGGAAGAGCGTTATTCAGATTAGAAATTTTAGTATGTAAGAAATGTTTTACAAACGTATCTTTAAATTTTTTTAAAAATAAATCCAATTTTTCTTTGAGTAACAGTCGAGTATTTCAGGCTGCTGAAACACGGCCAATTACAACCAGTGCATATTTAACTGAGAGCCTAGATCGTCACCGCGACATGGAGACATCCCGATTAAAGGATTATTTGAAAGCACGTGAAAATGATGCTAATAAACCATGGGATAAGCCTCAATGGCCTGGGCCAAAGGTATTTTATTTTTATTAATTTTAAACAAAAAAAAAATTATATGAATAAATTAAAAGTAATAATGAAATCTGCATGAATTATAATATCGCGAAAAAACTAATTTCAGACTACAAATTCAAACGATCAATCACTTAAAGAACTTGCTGAAATCAAAAAGGTAAGCTATTGATTTTTTTTTTTTTTGCAAATTGTTAGTTACATAAAATTTTATTAAATTACACATTAAATATGCTCGAATAATGTTGCAAAAAGAAAGAAAAAAAAAAGGAAAAGGAAAAATGAAATATAGATTTTTTTAGTAAGCAATATGAAAAGAAAATATAATTCGATCATTTGAAAATTTCAAGAAAAGAAAAAATTTCAAATGAGCAATTTTCATTTGACCTTGTCAAAAGATGCAGTAATTTGCATTTCAATATATTGCGGAATAATAAACAAACTACCATGTGACAATACAACATCACAAGAAAATGTATTTAAATGAAAAGTTTAAGACGGATGACCTTGTTGATCAACGAACTTACTATTATGGGCCAAGCATAATGTGTGTACATGTTTAGCATTTACATATAATTTGATCACTTATTTGTTCCCAACATTTATTACTTAAAAAGTTTCTCAATTTTCAACTTAAAATTCAGCAATTTCTTTTTTCTTCCATTTCAGACTATCGAAACTCTTCAGAAGGTATGGTTTTTCCTTTTTTCTTTTTTTTTTTTTGAATTTAAATTTCTTAATAAGTAATCTTTTAATTATACTAAAATAATCAAAATGATCTATTTTTGTCCTTTTTTTTGTGCTATATTCATATGATTGTTCCTTATAGATGGTAACTTGATAGATTGTCTTAATTTAATGAGTTTAATTAATTAATGCTTGTAATTATATGATGATAATTTTGCATTGATGCGTCACATGAGATAATAATTACAATTAATTGTTTGAGAATAATTGATGAAGACAAGGTGAAGTTTTATTTGATAAGACAAGGTGAAATTTTTTCTAGATATTTTCTAATCTCTAAAAAATTTACTAAATTAAGAGTATTTGTTGCTTTGATCGTGAATTTTAAGTTTTTAAATTTTGAATTTTTTTTTTTTTTGAATTCTGGAATTTTTGTATTATTTAAGAATGTTAATCTAGACTAATCTCATTGTAACTTTGTATTATGTCATGTCAACAATTACTGTTCCTCTATTTATTTTGTGTTTGTTTAATCAAGTTGGAGCTGAGATTGTAAGGCTTGGTAAGAGCCAAGAAAAAAAAAAAAAGCACAGAAAATGCACCACTGAGAAGTGCGAGTAACAAACAGTAACAGACAAATGGTGACATTTTATGCGACACTGATGAATGGAATCAGAACTGAATGGAAATCGAGAATTGTACAATTCCTGAAGATATGATTGTTTGACAATGAAGAATGATTTATAAAAATGCTATTTCTTGGACACTCCTTCGCTATGGAATGAATAATCATGTATGTATGTTTTCATTTTTGATTTTTTCTTTCTCCAAAAAATTTTAATTTTTTATACAATTTTTCTTTAAATTTTTAATGATTGATTACGTTGACTGAGAGAAAATTAATTAATTTTTGCAAGATTATCAGTCTTATGTATTAAATATTTATTACCTCAAAACTGTTTTGTTTTTATTTGATTGTTTAATCAGTGATTTGGAGAATTAGTTTAGCACTTGCATACGGCAATATATTTAAAACTACCAGAAATAAATTCAATTGTGTTTTAGTAGCATTCGGATTATTGATTCATAGATTATTCAGGGATTTTTTTGAAAGTATAAAAAGTTTATAAATGATAAGTGAGCTAAGATATGATTTACAGCAATTTCCAAGGATTAAGTTTATCTGAAATTTGTTGACATAAACACTTCAAATTTTTTTTTCTTTTTTTTTTTAAACAATGATAAATGGAAAAACATATGAGAAGAGTAGAAGTAAGCATTCTGTGCAAATATTTGCATCTTAGCATGCTGTTAAAATAAAATTATTTAAAAGATGAAATTTTAACGAAAATAATAAATGGGAGACTAATCAAACGATTTGACTAATTTTATATATGATAACTTATTGACTAATTCACAATTCAAATCGTTATGCTTAATCGATGATTGCTATGTTTAATTTTATAAGTTAAACTAACTTAATAAATTGATCTGTTTAAAAAATTTCCTCCAAATTCAATCATTTCTTTACTATTATATAAACTAGTTAAATTTTAAAAATTTCATAAAAATCTTTTCTATAATTTACTCGTTTTTCTCTTAGTAAAAGTTTAAAAAGTTTAAATCTTCTCTTAGTAAAAAAGTAAGAGTATACTGCTGGTATGCCATTAGCGAAATTTAATTAATTCATGGAACTTCTAACCAAAAAACTACCTACTTCTTGTTTCTTTAATTGTCACCGACTTGTCTTTTTTTTGGAGGGTTCTGGATAATCTGATAATTAATTTAGCTAAATCTTAGAAAAAAAACCCTAAAAGTTTGGTTATCTAACAATAACTTCAAGTAACAATAATTTCAAGACAATCATTTACTTTCATTTCATCATGCTTTAGTTTCACTCAGATATCTATCAAAAAAAAAAAGAAAAAATATTTTTTTTCTCGACAAAAAAAGAATACAATCTTATTTTGTATTCAGCCAGATTGTTAAAATGTTCTATAAATTGTTCACTTAATGAATGGTAGATCAGAAAAGGATAAATAAAATTCTGATTTAAATTTTAATAAGGAACTAACTGTTGATAATTTCATTTTCGTCTTTGCTAATTTTTTTTGACGTTTTAATTTTAAAACCATAGTTTCATGTATTATTCATTGGATATTTTATGTTCACCTTCAATTTATATCATTAATACATTTGACTTTTTAAATATTTAAAAAAGAAATTAAGAATTTTTATACAAAATGGAATTTAAGATGAATTCTATTGACTTATTATATTTGTAATAAAATTAAACTGTACCTGTCACTTTGAGCTATTCTTTTGTCAACTGTCATCTTCTATCCATCCGTTGAATTGCCCTAAAAAAAATTTGCTCATTTCTTTTTCTCTCCTTTTTTTTATTCAATCTTTTGCTAATATATCTGTTCCGCTGCAAATTTTTGTTTGCTAAAGTACCTCTGATGATGGCTCTAAATGTTGTAATGGTAAGCTTATTGAGAAAAAACCGAATAAAACGAACGAACTGTCTGTCAGCTATTAGCCTGTTCCCCTGTCTGTCTGTCGTATGTCATTCATTCGACAAATATATATGTGTGTGTGTCTGTGTGTATGTGTTTATATATGTATGTATGTATGTATGTGTATTAGTAAGTTTAAATATATCTTGTAGGTGAGTAAATGTATGAAATTGTGTTTTTTTCAAAGCTTAGTTGGCTAACTCATTTTATGTGTGTGCGTGTGTGTATGTGTGTGTGTTTGTGTCTGCGTCTGTGTGTGTCTGTATATTACTGTCACTTTGCTGAGAATGGTGATGATGGTTGATAATGATGATAATGACGACGATAATGGTGATGATAGTGATGATGATAATGATGATAGTGATGATAATGATGGTGGTAGTGATGATGGTGATAGTGATGATAGTGATTATGATAATGGTGATGATAATGATGATAGTGATGGTGATAGTGATGATGATAATGATGATAGTGATAATGATGGTGATGATGATAATGATGATGGTGATGATGATAATGGTGATAGTTATGATGATAATGATGATGATAATGATGATAGTGATAATAATAATGATGATGATAATGATGATAGTGATAATGATAGTGATGATGATAATGATGATAGTGATAATGATAATGATGATGTGATGATGATAATGATGATGGTGATGATGATAATGATGACCGCTTCTTCTTTACCTAAAACACTGGAAACAATCAACGAGATTTCGATATGTTACTATTAATCTAATGAAGAAACGAATGTTATAAATGAAATTGGATGATACCATCTACTATTATGTGTTTATTAAATTTATCCATTCCTTCCTCTGTCACCTTATGTGTCAACAGTTTGAAAAATGAAGAGTTGCATTAGTGATACAATTAATTTTTCATCATAAATAATAATTGTTCTTGTAAAATGTCAACCGATTATGATGATTCCTTCATCACTACAATCGAATTTAACTCTATCGTAATCAGAATCTTCCAAATTTGAATTTCTAGGCTATGTCGGATATTCTTTTGCACAATCTTTTAATTTCCTGAATTGCTTTACTTCATCCAATGTCTGAGCAGCAAATTTCACGCGAATCCTTCTTATCATCAACGATATGTCCATATTTCGATGACTGTCACCCTTATCGTCCTGTACGATCATTTACCTCAGCAGCACCTTATCGTTCTTCATTTCATACTTCCACAATTTCTTTACCTGATATCAAAGAAGCTACTATCGAACAAAACGATAGTAGTTGTAGCAGTTCTGTGGAACATAATCAGAAAGCTGTCGTCAATTTTCATGATCAAAATACTCGAAAATCTCTGGAACAGGTTCTTTAATAAAAAATTATCAGCTACTCTTCAAATTATCAGCTATCAAATTCTCAATAATTATTATCATTTTCAATTAAATTAAGTGAATCACTATATGAATCACTATATTATACATATATACCAGTTTACATACATACAAATTGAAATCGTTATATTTACACAGTTGAACTGAGTGAATTATTACTGATCTATTATGATTATAATCTTATAAGCTCATATCATTGATTTATTTTATCAATTTATCACTTTAATTTTAAAAATTTTGAACTTTTATTGTAATAAAAAGTACTCCAATAATATTTCATCCATTTGAACAAAAAAAAAAAAGAAATTTTTGTGATACATTCCGAAGATATCATATTTTGTCAGTATGATTACTCTATTTAAAGTGTGTACTGAAAACAAAATTTTTCTTCATTTTCAAGAGCATTTAACTCAATTCAAGTTTTGCTTATTTACTTATATCAAGCAGTAAGTCAATTTAAGTAAATGATTGCTCGAGACTTCTTCTTTTCCTTTTTTTTTTTTTCTTGTTTTCTAGAAGACAAGAATTTTATTTACTATGAAATATAATTCATACTGAATACGATTTTGTCATTTTTTTTTCCTTGCTAATTGTATAAATGGATTTAAAGTTAAACTAAAGTTGAATTAACATAGTTAAATTTAAATTAAATGAAATTAATTATCCGCTGAAGCTAAATTAGGCTTAATAAGCAATGAAATTCATTGTAACAATACTTTTACGATATAATTTATGTCTTTATAAAGCGTATATAGTCAACAATACTACTAAACATGGATCTGTTGTCGTGGGGGATTTAAATTTTTATTTATTATTTTGAGAGATGTTTACTGATTCGTTGGATGTAGATATTAATATGTGGGTAATACAGGAATATAATAATTGCTTTATTAGCAGAAGCAGTAGTAAAATAAATTTTATAGATAGTAATTGAAGTTGAACTTTGTTGCTATTATGTGATCTATTGATAAAACTTTGTAAACTTACTCTTTTATTCAATAACTTACTTATGATCATTAAATGTAAGTTAAATTAATATTCATATTATCGTCATAAATATAATTAGCAAAGTTTTAATTTTGACCTACTAAATCTGTCACTATAATTTACTGTAATTTTGAATTAAATTCTTATGTCAGTAGTTGAATTTTCAGGCCTAAATTAATTTCTCAAGATCTCTAACATTTTTGATTTGTTACTCAAAAATATTTAAGTAAGTTTGATAATTGCAGAATTTGGAACCTAAAAGTAGCAACAATTTTGTCGCAGTGGATAATCTGATAGCAAATGAAAATGTTCGGCGGTATTGTCATGAGCAAATGGAAACAGAAACACCTTGCTCTGCAGATACTTCCAAATCTTCTACGGTACAGGTAAACATTTGACAGGAATTATTTATCGAATTATTTGTGCAATAAGTAAACATTTATAATTATCAATTTTCTCCTTCTTTTATATTTCGAGTATTTCTTTTTTTTTTTTGCAGGCATTGTATCCATCAGAAAATACTGATGTAATCATAAATGAAAATCAAATCTCTCATTCTGTTGAAAAAATTCAAAAACCTGCGATATCGATAATTGCTGTCCAAATTACGAGTCCAAATTCGCATCGTCGAATCATTTGCCCAAATCAAAATGAAACTCATCGCAATAATAACAAAAGCAAAATAGTATATTTTAAATTTAAATGATTTTTCAAATATCAAATTTTGTCACTGTTAATTAATCACTATGAATCATTAATTTCTAAATAATAAAATGTGATGAAAATTTAACAGAACGATAATAATATTTGATTAATATTAAGATTATGGAATAAACAAGAATGGTAAAATATTGCCAAGCTAATAAATATTTAACTTCTGAATTGCAATATGTTTTGATGAAGAAATTCTATCGTTATTTTGTCCTGGAAGATTGCATCAACTTAAAATAAAATTTTAACATTCTTAATTGTAAGATATGTTTAACTAAATATATATGCATAAGTCATAAAAATTGTTACCCAAATTATTCCAAAAATTTGAAATATATATTTGCAATTTTTTTAGGTTTATAAAATGGACGATTTTGACTCTTCTTCTGATCCGGTTATTTCATCGCGGAATTTACCCGACTCTGCATTAGAATCTTTACTGAGCTATTCGAGTGATTCCAGTAAGCAACCAAAATCTATCCTAAAACAGCGACAAGTAGCAGCATCTCTGTTATCACCGTCTACTTGTAATATCAGTGATAAGACATCTGAGCGTTATGCTGGAAGAGTTCAAATCAGCGACAATAGTGATAAAGTAAGAAGATATGCAATATGAAACAGTTAACATTCTCAGGAAATTTGACATCTGTTATCAATCTATCTTTATCATTATCTTTAATTTTGACATTTGCTATTATCAGCTTACTTTTGATGAGGAAATTTAAATTCGCTTCATTAGCTAAATAAAAAAACAGAATCATCCAATTCTGACATCTTTCTTAGAATTCGTTTTTTAAGTTTTTTCATAAACTGAAAAAATAAAAAATTTGAGTAATTAACTCATCTTTGAAATACTTCCATTAGTGATAAATTAACTTCTGGCAAAATAGAACAGAAGGAAAAAAAATTTAATTCTAAATTTCCAAATGAAACTTCAGAAATGATAGCTACTGAATATATAAATTAATTTATTTAAATCTTTAAATTTAGACTATTTTTGCTCTTAAATTTCATATTTTCAGCTTAGAATAAGTATCATTTGAAATGTAAATTTAAAATTTATTAATATTATTCTAAGCAAATTTCATAAGCTGTCTTTTGTTACTTGCTATCATTTCAAAAAAAAAAAAAATCGTAATTACATTTTAGTATACTATGAAACATTACTAAGAGTATTTAACGAAAGTGGAAATTTACCTTTTTGCTTCCAGGAAGAAAAACAACAGTACAACGATCAATGCTGTGACATATCCGATCGAATGAGTCATTCTTTGAATCTCAATTCAAATTTGACTGGACGAGAGAATAGGCTATATCAAATTATGCAAGAGAATCTGCGACAGCAAAAACTGTTACGACGATCTGAAACACCGTGTCATCTTCCGCAAGCATCGTTTAATGGACCTTTCTTTACTCTCGAAGAAGTTCAAATTAAGCAGCAAAGGTTTAATTTGAAATATATTAAAATTGTAGATGCTAAAAGTGCTAAGTTATTTGTTAATGCTATCATTATTGATTATATTTTATAGAATTATTCCTAAACAATTTATCGTAAATTTTATTAGTAATTATTTAGTGCTATTTCATGATATTTGATAATTTTAAATTATGTGAATTTGAAAATTTTTCAATTATTTATATACTGAAAAATTTCCAATAAATAATTTTTATTTTTCTCAACATTATCTAAAATTTATAAATGCATGACAAAGTAATTGAAATGATTGAAGTAGACAAATAAATAAATAAAAATAATAACTTGACTAATATTCATTTTTAGAGAATCATTGGAAAAACAACAAATTCCTGTTGAAGAATATCGTTTTGATACTGATTATCATTTAATCAGAAAAGAGCAACAAAATTCTATCGATGATTCGAGCCGCAAATTAAGGTTTAATTCTTTTTTTCACTAATTTAATGAATCATCTTTCTGCCAGTAATTTAATAAAGGAAAAAAATAACGGATTATTCACTTATTCAAGTGATTAGAAATTAATTGCAATTTAAAATTTAAAATATTTAGATATGGTAGTCGATCAAAATCGGTATCAGTAATGGAAATGAATGCAATGGAACCTGAGAAAGTAAATGATCATTGGTTTTGATCAAACTGTTTAAAATTTCAAAAGAATAGAACAAATTTAATTGTCAAATTAAAATTTCTAATTTAATTTTATGCATTTCATATTTAAATGAATAAAACGCTTTTTACCTCATTTTTTTCTCCTTTTCTCGCATTTTTTTTTTAAAAATAAGTTACAGAATAACGAGATTAAAGAAAGCGTTGTTGTCCCATTGTCATCACTACCGCCAATAAAACAAAAACATGAACGAGCTCGATCGGTTCCGCCATCATTGAGAACCAGAAATATTACTGATCCGGATCGGATTAATGAGTACCATCGACAGAAGCAGCTTGAACTAGAAGCTATGAGACTTAAAGAAGAAAGAGCTATTTTATGCAGAGAGAAACAGGTATTAGCTTACAATCTAATCAATATTTTTCGATAATCCTTCGAATGTACTGATATCACTTTATCAGTCACTGATATGATTACAATCTTTACAATAAAATGGAATATTTTAAGAGTCGTGCTTTGGAAAAGCAAGAACGTTTATACTGTCAACAAATGCAAGCAAAAGGAAGTAGAATTAGTCCAGAATTAGAAGATTCAATGACACAATCTCATGAAGAATTGCAACAAATCGATATTAGTGCTCAAAAACGACAAAAAGAACTTTATTTTGAGGTTTATTTTTAATTTGAGATTAAAATTTTGAATTTTTGATAATCAAAAAATAAGAATTTTATACAAGTAATATTGGCATTAATATTTTCAAAAAAATTCATTTTTTACTTATTTTCTTCTTTTTTCTCTTACCTTTTTTTTCATTTCGTTTCTTCTTTTTTTCATTTTGTTGTCATTTGTCACCTAGTTATTTTTACTTGTTACTTTTTTATAAAGTCTTTGCATTTTATAAAAACGAGAAAATAACAATGAACAGATTGATTAGTTATACTTACAAATTAGTAACTATTACTAATGAATAAATTTATAGAAATCAAATTGATTGATATATTGGAAGAATTATCCGTCTGCTTATTTAGGGATTTTATAATAAATACCTTACTTTAGTTTGATACTTAGATATTAGTAATAATTTCTATCAAATTGTAATCATTAACTTTCATTTGCATAAAATAATGAATATGAATAATTGTTATAAAATTGAATTTAATTTTTGTTTTGTTTAATTTAGAAGAATATAGAGCCACAATTGATGCATGTTTATGAAACGCGTCCTATTACTGCGACATCTGAAAGCGATGCACAAGGCGAACTTATTTGCTCACCAAATTCGATAAGCTGGAAACGAGTGTATATTGTTGATCAATTAAAACCAGTTGCTAAAAATGAAATTATCACCAGTGAACAACTTCTTGAAAAAGAACGATTCAATATTGACCTATTAAAGGTAATTTATTTTATAGCATTAGCATATTATTAATTTCAGTTGATTGTATTATCTTAAATTTATGATAATTACCAAAAAAAAAAGAAAAAACTGATTATTAAATTAAGTTTCTTTGATTTAATTTAATTTTAGAATATTAAAATCATTTTCTATTATTGACTGATCATGAAATTGTTAATATTTAATGTCACAATTTGTCATATCGCATATTGTGATAGGTCTTTTTTTTTGTAATAAAAATAATTCTCACTTATAATGTTAGAAAAATAATTCAAATTGTTGTTCTAGCGTCGAGAAGCATTTATTGAAAAACCAAGACCTGAACCGGTGATTTTCCGGACTGGGAAACGATGGAAACCACCACCGGAACAATCTTATATTTGGCCATATGTAGGCAAAGCATTAAATGCTGAACCAAGCCTTGAAAGTAGCAGTAATTATTCTACAGGTAACTTTTAAATCACAATATTTTCTTAAATTAGGATTTTAAATAAATTAAAATCTTATTTCATCTTGTTTGAGTGAATTTTCATAGTGCTGCTAACTTCGTTTTTTTTTATTTCAATTAAATTATTGTTGATTAATTAAAACAAGAAAATTAATATTTTTCATTTTGTGTGCTTTAATTTGCTCTTATTGTAATTAATTTTTATAGATAATGCAATAGGTCGAACAACTGAATTCCAATGGCAACCGGTTGTCTATAATCCGGAATACAAGCAAGAATATAAGGATTTCAGTTCGGAAAATTCATTTCCTGATACACTACGAGGATTTGGTACGTATCATTGTGAAAATAGATTTCACATTATGTAAATAAATTTTAACTTTTCAAAATTTTTTAATTTCCAATAGCATGAAACAATTATTTTGATTAAAATTATATTTATCGATTTTAATTTTCAACCTAAAAATGCACTTTGATTTTAGGTCCTGGTCCATTAGATGAATCTGCAAAACGTCAGATTAAACATCTTGTTCAACCGTTACCTGATGGTAGTCATAGACCGAAACCAGCATTCGGTGGTCCACGTGCTACACCATCTGGTGGCTTCTATCCTCATGCACCAAATGCTATTAAAGTTAGAAAAATATTTCCCCAAAAAATTTAATATCTTCTAAATACTTTAAAATAAAATATCCACCTAAAATACCTTTATGTCATTTTGGAAATTTCTTCAAAAAATCATAATGTGCTTTTTCTATTTTCGTCACATTAAACTTAATTTCTCATTATTTTCAAGTTTAATAAAATTTAGGTGTTGAAAAAGAAACATTCACAAAGCTTACCGGAATCAATTGATATGGATCCGGATAAGGAAATGGAAATTATCCATCATAGAAAGTTTCATCGATTTGGAGAGCTACCATCTTCGCGATGCTGTGGTAAACTTAATTATGGTAGAATATCATTATAGCAATGAAATTAGATTAATTAGTAACATTTGATAATTATAATTAAAATATTCCAACTATGCTATCATAAAAAGAAATGAAATGTTAATTTCAGATATAGCTGATTGGGAGAAAATCTACGATTTACCAGTACACTCATCCACGATAACGTCACGTGACATACCTCGTAACGTGAACGTACGAGGAAAACTTGCAGCATTTGAAAATAAATTAAGACTGACAACACCTTCAGTTCATTTACGTTCAAATACACGTGACACACGTTGTCCACAACTATCGTCCATACGTGCAACCAATATCGATGATAACTTACAATCATCAGACAATAAACAAATGAACCGAAATCGGCAGGTTAGTTAAGTTACCTTCATGTGTTTTTAAATTATTAAGTTTGCAAATTGAAATTAGCAGAGTAATTTAAATGTCATCTTTGTCATTGATTCAAAAAATTTCTGTTAGGTTTAAAAGTCCATTTATTTCAAAAGATTTCTGAGGTTATTTTGTAAACAATTGGAAGATTTATTAATTAAAAAAATAAGCTTTTCTATTTGTGTGTCATTAATTGACAGTCATTTCATCAATAAATTAAACAATAACTTTGGAAAGTTTTGCATATATTTTAATTATAGAATGAAAGTTAGAGTAATACTATCATATTTTTGCCTAATATGTCAACAGTGTTTTAATTAACAGAAGTGATAAACAAATTAATTAAACTACTGATGAATTATGCAATTTTGTTTATTTCTAAAAGATAGTATGAAATGCTGGGGAAGATCTATCATATCAATTATTTACTATAATTAATGAAATCATCAATTTTTTATTTTTTACCAACTTTATCCCATTTATACTATACTAAATCTTTTCTTGCAGTATTTACGACAACAAAAACACCGACAACAACAATTTTCGCCAAATATAGCACGCACTGATAATAATAATTATTATAATCATCGATCATATCAGTTAAATAAGGTATATTTGTTTGTATTTCAGAATTTATTAATAAATAAAAAAAAAATACAATTGTTTTTTCTTTGGCAAATTATTTGATTGAAAAAATTTTCAAAATTTAGCAGCAACGAAATGAACGACAAATAATTTCATCCAGTGGTTCATTAGCTCATCATATCGATCATTGCAACATAAATCAAAGCAATCGATTATGTTCTATCAATCATCCTGATAACTGTTATCAATTTAATCGTGAAATGTTATCACAAAAATTAACACGTCCTATGCGTGATCCGTCAGACTACAATCAATATCGCATTCCTGTTTTTCGTTCTGATCGTACGTCAACTCCATATCAACAGCAGCAATTAGTAGCACAATCAGCAATATCACAAGCTAGTCCACGTCGTCTAACACGTATACCTATGAATTATGACGTAGACCGAAGTAATCCTCAAGTAATCGACGTACAACGACTACCATCACGATTTTCAACTAATAAACAATGGTAACTGTTATTCATCTTTAAGTAAAATAAATTACTTTTTCTAATTTCGTAGTATGAATTTCTGTAAATTTCAAACCAAAACCTTCAAAAAATCTATTTATTTTCTTAATTCTTAATTCCAGGGTAACACGTACAACATAACACGTACGTCAACAATTTGTTTCATTTCTTTTCAGGCAAAAATTTCCACCTTAATTGCAATTTTATTATCAAATGGTAAGTTTTACTCTCTATATCAAATCATAACGATTCATTTTCATTGTCACATTATTTTCAATTATGTTTTTTGAAATGCTTTTGTATTCTCTATTTTCTCTCTTATCTTCTTGTAATATTTTGTGCATTATTTTCTTATTTAACTTTAACTTTTTACTTACTCAAACAAAGTATTAAATTTTTGTATGTCTGTTTCTCACTTTTTTTAAAAAGAAAAAAAAAAATTTTGTCGTTTTAATAACGGATCAGATTTAACTGATCTTATAAATTTATTAATATCATATAGCAATATCTTTCCATTTTACTTACTGATAATTTTCACAATGATTATTTAAAATAAAAAAAGCAAATAGTAATAATTTCTGTGGAGTGAATGAAAAGTGCTATTTCGAAAGAATTAAAAAAAAAATAAATAAATAAAAGAAAGCAAAAAGTATTGCATAAATTTTAATTTCTCTAAATTAACCAAATTTTAACTCTTTTTTTTTCATTTTCATTTACTTTTGTAAAATCTTTTGATTTTTACATACATTTTATGAAAATATATAAATTCATTTATCAGTTTTATCTTTTTTTTTGCTCAATTCTATGATTTTTTTTCACAAAAAGATTCTAATTCATTAGCAATATTTCTGATTAATTAAACTAGTTATTTGTTAATTAACTATTTTAGGGAAAAAAATTTAGCGATTTTAAGAGAAAATAATTAGAAACTGTTAAATTAATAATTTAATCAATCAATTGATCAATTATTTAATTGTATTACTTTTTTAAATAGTTTTTAATATTAAAATGTTCATTTTTTTTTCTCCATCGAAATATATTTTCATTGTTAATTGATTGATTAATAATTTCAACTATTTTATTGCAATTTTTTTTTCGAAATATATATGTGCTAATAAATTTCCTCAATTTTTGTTTCACTTACTATTTTATATTACCTTTTTTTTCTGTCTAAATGAATAACTTATTTCCTCGTCATTTTTCCATCAGTGATAATAATTATTTTGATATGATATAATAATATCATATCTTTTGTGTTATTATCAAATATCACAACTTGTAAGCTAAAAGAATGGACGACGAAAAAAAAAACAAACGGTATGGATATTTTTGCATTATTTTATTTTATTTTTAATTTATTTTATTCTAACTATAATTTACTTTTTAAATGCACAATGAACATTTAAATTTTTATAATTTTTTCAAAACTGAAATGATTTTATCATCTTTTTTTTTAATAATTTATTAATTATTTGTCATTTCAGCATTTCAGGTATTATTTCTGTGCAAACATTCTCAGCTCCATCTGTTTCTGTTTTATGTTTATCAGTGATGTAATATACATATTTATATAGTGAAAAGAACTATCACTTAATTATATGTCATTTAGAGATAATTAGCCTAATTGTTTAATAAACTAATCTAATAAATATAAGTAATAGCTGTTATCACTTTCTATTTTAAAATTTTGAACAAATTTTTTTTTTTCAAAATGATGTAAATTTTGCATATTATCATCAATGTAAATTTTATATTTTTTCAGACAGCCAGTGGAGGACCGAAAAATGTAAGCGTTTTTTTCCATTACTGATTAAAATTAATTACTGATTTTTTTTTTGGAATTATTTGTTGATATCCCAGTAATTACTCAAAAAAAAAAATAAAATAATCGAATTGTTAGGGAAAACTTTTTTGACATTGATTAGTAGAATCGATGATGTTATTTGAGCTATACTGATAATATCAACCATTTCTCTAAATTAAAGATAATTCATCGTAATTCATTTCATTTCAAAAGAATTTTTTCTTTCACTTTTTCTTTTAATTTTTCAAAACTAAATTTTTGAACATTTTAAAATTTCAAATTTTAATTTTTTCTTCAATTAAAGTTAATTTAATTTTTTTTAAATTATAGCATCATGTATTTTATAGCTATGACTAAAACTGGCAAAAACTATTTAAAATTCTAAAATAATCACAGAACTTTGTGCCAAATCGTGAATTTTGCTGATTCCCGATGAAAATTTAAAATTAGAACGAATTAAAATTAGAGCTACATTTGTCCGACATTTTAAGAATTGTGACTTTTCCTGTGCAATTCATCTAGTTAAAACCAAAAGATCTAAATTAGTCTTGTAAAAGAAATTTATTAATTATGTAATATATTAAATTTAATATATGTCTTATTACAATAATTTCCAATTAATGTTCCCCATTTTTCTTTTTTTCTATTGCATTCCTCATCATTCTGTAATATAAATTTTAAATTTGTAATTTGAAGTTAATTTCAAATCTATCAATATTTATCAAAAATTCATTTGGAATGCATAAAATAGAAATTAATTTTGTTTTAAAGTATTTAAAAAGAAAAAAAAAACAAAAAAGTTCAAGAAATCTTCTCTGCTACTGGCGGCTCTAATCGCTTAAACAATTTGAGAGTATTCATTTGTATCAACTAACGTGTGACGTGTATACGTGTATATGCACCGCTGTAACAATTTAGAAACACGTGCATCACGTTTTCGCTTTAAGCGATAAACTAATAAATAATTTTGAAAAATTTTGCAACTAACAGCATCAATTTACTAAATTAGAAACTTTTTTTAGTGCTTTCTTTTCTTTTTTTTTTCTTTAATAAATGCTAAATTTTTTTCCTTTCTTTTTTTTTTAATTGCTCAATTTTTGCTGAAAAATTTTTTTTAAATATAATAGCAATGATAATTTATATATTATAATTAATGTAAAAAATGAAAAAAAAAAAGAAAACATCGAAGAATGAAATTATCACTGTTTGTTGTAAATGATAATTTACAATTATGAAATTTGTCGAAGTTTGTTGAGTTCAAATGATAAACATTTAATTGATAACAATATATTTTGCTTTAGAATAATGACTTAGATCAATTAGCGCAATTGAATGAAAGACTTTTGGAACGATCTAGAGGAAGGCGAACAGATTACAAACTTATTGATTCTGAAATTATTAAAAGTGCACCTGAACCAGTTCCAGCTACTGTTAAGGTTCGCTTTTTTTATGCCAATAACTTTTATCTTTTATTATTGGATATTTTGAATAAACAATCAAGTAATTAAGTAAGTCATTTAATCGGTATTCTATTCAATCCTACATCAAATTGCAATAAATTATGATTAAATTATGTTTTTTTTTTTGAGTTAAAAATTTAAAACTAAGCAGAAGTAAAATTTTTAATTTCTAATTATTTTATGGAAATAATCGAAATTACAAAAATTTTCAATTCATATTAGGAAGAAAATGAAATAGGCAATTACTATGAAAAAAAAAAGTGGATTTTAACTCATTAATTTACCTGTCTTTAATTTCATTCAGGTGAGATAGTTATAAATTTGAAAAAAAGCACAAATTTAACATAACCAATATGTGAAATTATTACGAGATGCTTTTATAAATGTAAATATTAACATGCAAAACTGTATATTATTAAATATTTCGTATATTAGATTTAATTAAAATTATTTAGATCTGACATCAATTGCAGATATAATTAAATTAATTAAATTAGTTTTATCCTTTTTAATATATTATTATAATGGAAGAAATATCAAGTCTAGCGCTAACTATAATCATTTTATTTTTCACATATAAGTTACGATTTTAGTATTTCGATTCAAACCTGAAAAAGCACTCCCTACTTATTAGATTAATTTCTTTTTCCTTTAAATTGTAATCTGTTTAGCATAACCAAATGATAATTTCGTAGTACTTTAAAATATAAGTTCAATTAAATTCATTTCATTCAATTGGTAAAATTATGATCCATAATTTATCAATTTAGCATTAATTACGCTTGTAAACTTTTTATGACTTAAATTAACTTTTTAAAAAAAAAAGAAAAAAGTTTATCTTTTTATTTCTCTTATCCTTATTCACTTTATACTTTTTTCTTTTTTGTTCTTCAAATAAGGAAGCTTTTTTTTTGAAAAAATAATAAAAGTAAATTTGGTTAAATTTGATTATTACAACATTGTTTTCATTTTTTTTTCTCACCTTTTCATTTTCATTTATCTATTTTGATAGATTTTTTTTTTTTNTTTTAAAAAAAAAAGAAAAAAGTTTATCTTTTTATTTCTCTTATCCTTATTCACTTTATACTTTTTTCTTTTTTGTTCTTCAAATAAGGAAGCTTTTTTTTTGAAAAAATAATAAAAGTAAATTTGGTTAAATTTGATTATTACAACATTGTTTTCATTTTTTTTTCTCACCTTTTCATTTTCATTTATCTATTTTGATAGATTTTTTTTTTTTGCAAAATTGTCGAGAATAAAAAAAAAAGTGAAATTAATTGTGATAGTGCTTCCAGGAGCAAATACGTGATATGCTTGAATCACGCATTTCAAATGATACATCAGTTAATTCAACTATCCCACAACAGGATCGATCCGGTTATGTTACGGTACGATACGCTCTCTTCCGTGAAAGGAAACCAATTAAAAATTATTTTACCTTTTCTTTTACAATCCTTTAATTAGGACAATACAAAAAAAAAAATAAGTAAATTTATTTATTTTTCTAGCAATGCTTCTCTAAGCAATAAATATGAAATTTTCTACAGAAAAAAAAAAATAAAAATATTTCCTTTCTTTTTCCTTTTCTTTTTTTTTTTCTAATCCATTTTTTTTTATATTTGTTGCTGTGTTTCTAATATTAATAGTAACAATTTCATTTTTGCCTAATATTTTAATAACTAATTTGTTTATTTTTTCCATTTAATATATTTGTTGTTTGAAATTTCACTCAAATCTTTTTTCTTTTTTTTTTGTTTTTAAAAAAAGCTTGCAGTACTTGAAATTTTGTATTTTTTTTTTCTTTTTAAAGAAACAAATGTTTAATTTTTTGATTTATTATTGATGCATTATCATATCGATTCATCCATTTTAGGCATTTTTCTTTTAAATGTTAACAAAAAAAAAAAAAAAAAAAAAAAATTCTGGCCAAGTCTCCATCCAACGATGCCTCACATATTTTAGAATAAAACCGGTTGTATCGTTTTCAGAAAATTTTCAGGATGCTTCATCAGCTACCTGGCAATTCTCATCCCATTCATTTTCACCTCGTTCCATTGTTTCGGTAAATGGTGGTGCCAAGGATGGCCTGCTCAAGGTTCGTACCGATTTGTCCCCAGGCTTATGGCGTACCCTTTCCCGTTCTAATGCTGCCGTACAAACTGCGCACATTGAGGTCTGGCTTTTTTCCGCAAATTTCGGCATTCAAAAATATTTTCAAAAGTAAACAAATGACCTGACTTTAATAACAGGGCAAAAAAAGAAAAGAAAAACTAGAAAATTTTCCAAAAACTTAGAAGAATACCCAGTTTGCATTAAAAAAAAGCTTTGATATATTAGAATTCCGGAATGTTCAAATTTCGGAATTCTAAAGCTTTAATATTCATATTTGAATGTTTGTGTGGCTTTAACCGTTTTTGCACATTTCTCAAAAGATACACAAAAAAAAAAAAAAAATCACAGCAATCACAGCACCAATCACTTTTAATGCACAAATTTTATTTCGTTTTTTTTTTTTTCATGTGTGATCCTTCTTGTTTTTTAATTACTCGTTTGCTTCAATTTGATTCAAAAAAGGAAAGAAAAGAAAAAAAAAATTCATAACAATAATCAAAATTTTGCATTCATTTCAAATCATCAAATACTTCAAAAAAAATTTTTTTTTTTTTTGGAAATTAAAAGAAAAAGGCATTGAAAAAATATATAATGATGAAATGCTGCAAGGTCTTTTAATTTTGAACATTTAATTTTTTTAAACTTTATTTTAAATTTTTTAAATTTTAAATTTTAAACATTAATGTCCAATTTCACTCCTTCACTTCACTTCACTTTTTCAGTTATCTTCACAAATTCATTACTATTAAAACTTAAATCAGCTTTAAAAAAAAATTAATGGTTAAATAAATTTCAATAAAATCTGTTTTACACATAACAGTAGTATTTACAGCACTTTCACTTATAAAATACTGATCATAATTCAGTTGTTTTAAAATTAATTAATGAAATATTTCCGATCACTCTATATACATATATATCATTCGAGAATTCAATGATAACTCTCGGAATCTAAATTTAATAGTAACAGTTAATTTATATTAACTTATATACCGTATAAAGTTCTTGATAATAAAGTATGATTTATGTGATCGATGTGATTATATCAGAAAGCAAAATATAGGTAATATCGGATTAACTTAACTTTAAAAAGTCAAAAAAACAAAATTTTAAAGTTTTTAAATATATATATGAGATATCGGTGCTAAATTTTAACCATTAAAATTAGTTATAGGTGTACGCAATAATAATAGCTATACCAAATTATTTCAAACAGGTTTTGTTATTATTTCAAACACTCGGTCTCTCTCTCTTTCTCTCTTCCTTTCCACCTCCCTGTTATTATCAATTTACTGCTTCATTTACAATTTCCAATGATTAGATGTTTATGTCTTATCAGCAGGTCTTAGTCATGAAATATACTAGAATGGATATCGGTCAAATTTCAAAAATAATTTTTATGGATTATTGTTCCGTACATATTTGAATTTCAATTTCATATTAATAGTAGAAGTTTAGAATGCATTCTAGTTTTATATAGAAATTATTTTTCTTGCGGAATTATAAAATGAGATGATTTTGTCATTATTAATTAATGTTGATCGAAGATTATTCTAGAATCTTCCTTATCTATATGAAATTCTCAAAGTTATTTTCTTTTTTTTTTCTTTTGAAGATTTTTTTTTCTGTTAATTTTGTAGGAAAATTTTGAGAGCATTAAAAATTTTGCTCTATCTAAATTAAGTTTTTTTTCATGATATTTCAAAAATTTTTAATCTGAAATTATAATTGTTAAATAAATATATCAAATTGACAATGCATTCCGATGCATTAAATTATTTTGATTCCTTTGGACTTTTTTTCATTTGTTTACATTTTTTTTTTAAATAAATACATGACGATTTTTCAGCCAATTTAATGTTTAATCGACAATACGAGTAATTTCTGAATTGTTTTTGATATCTTAGAAAGTTTTCTTAAAAAACAGTTATCTGATAAGTGAGTAAATTTAGAGTGAGAAACAACATTGGCCCTATATGCCGGCACGTTTGGGCCCCGTAACGGATTCAGCGCAATCCACGATGACCCGTGAATTCAACGAAAATTTCGAGAGACGTATCGAACGTTACGCTTCGTTGCCAACACTGGAAAGTGATACACGTGGAACATTGATTAAGATTAAGGTATCTTGAAGAGTATTATTTTGCAAGCATTAGTTAGGCTTATTGCGCACATTCAGGAAGCGCAATTTATCCGGAAAAACTTGGATCCAAACTTATCAAAATTCGGCATTATTAAAAAATCAGTTGAACTGTGCTTTGTATTGTTTTCTAAATTGTTGAAATATTTTAATATATTTCAAATTTTTTACAAATCAATGAAATCCATATTACTTTTCTTTTTTTTTTTCTTCATTTTTCTTTCTAAAAAATTTAATTTGAATAAGAATAATGAGACGAAGCATTTAATATGTCTGAATGTATTTAAATTATAATTCAAAAAATTAACATTTAACAATTCTTTTTAATAGCTCTTTTTCCTAAATTTTGTTATACATTTCATACCACCGTGCACCCTTTTTTTTTTCGTCCATCTTATTGCATTTTTATTAGCTTATAACAAACACTGTTAGAAAAATTGTCATTGCTCGTAAAAATTGAATTAAATTTGATGAATTTTCATCAAAATTATTCATAATTGTTCTTACTAAATGCATGTTTGACAATGGGACATTTATCATAAATGATAAAGTGATATCAAAAGATTTATCAGGAAAATACCGAAATAGGACTCATTATATGATCTAATTGCAATTGTAGTTTTTAATTGAGAATTTAGTTTTCTATTTTTTCCTTTTTCTTTTAAATATATTTTTTACAAATGTATGTTTAAGAAAATTTCGATTTTTCTGATTCATATTATAAATTATAATAAGCATATTTGTTGAATGAAATTTTCTAATCAATGGAAATGATAGTTATGTCTGATGTTACATTCTATTGGTCATTTATGATAACGGATAATTTCATTTATGATAATTGATGATAACGGATAATTTATCAGGAAAATACCAAAATAGAACTCATTAAATGATCTAATTTCGCAGTTAAAAATTTCAGATTACTTTCTTTATTTGTGTTTCAGTTTTTCAATCATTTTCATATGCATGTTAGCATGATATTTAACATTTGAAAATCTTTTTTACAATTCGTTCCCTCTAATTATCATTAATTTATCATTCCTCATTCAGTAATAGTAAATACAGGTAAATTTTTATCAAAATATTTGATATCTGATATAAATGTATCAAAGTGTCATATTATGGAATTATTAAAGTATATAATTTCCATAGTTGTAAAAGATACAAAAATTTTTAGAAATTATCACAATTTCTTATTGTCATTTGTTAAAATCTAAATTTAGATTTGAATTTTAATGAGTGTTAATTATAATATTCAAAAATTTTTAGGATGATAAACCTCGAGGTATTATGAAACGTCGTGAGTTAGAAACAAAAGATCAAATGATGTATGCAGAAGAACCACGACAAGTAGTTCGAACTGATCATTGGGATGAACGGCGAATTGCTGCAGCGGTTAATAACAATCTTTCAATTATAAATTTAGTTTTGAATTTTATAAATTTCAAAAGTTCATAATTGTTTACACTAAAAAAAAATTTGATTTTGACTTTTTTTCTTCTCGAATTTTTTTCCATTTTTTTTTTCTTATCATTGTTAAAAAATTTAAAAAGTGAATAATTAAGAAGCCAAAAGTAACAGAAACAATACAAAGAGTGGAAGAGCATAAACGAATTGAAGAAATTGAAAGACGTGTGCAACGGAAAGAAAAAAAAGAAAAGAAAAATCGTAGCTCTCATCGAAGTTATCACCAGCATCGCGGTGGTAGAGGTGAAACTTATGCATATAATGGATATAGTGATGAAGGTGAAATAATCTTCAAATTTCAATCTTTCTTTTTTCTCTTTTTTTTAAATACTAAATCTTGCATTGAAATATGAATTAAATGTTAAACATGTAAAATTGTAAAAATGGAAGCAAATTAATTTGTGGTTGTAATGTTAATTTAATGTGAAAGGATAAATTTAGCTCAGATAAGTTAGACATATTAAATTGAATTTTAGCTATAAATTATTGTAAAGATTTCTTCATACATTTCAAAATAAATATTTCAAATTGTGCATTTTCCAAATGAATATTGCTTTTCATTCATAATTCTAATTCTTATGCAATTCTGTAGCATAAACTATTCGATCTGTCCTACTTCACTTAGTAGTAGGAGGCATTGCTTTTTGAGAAATTTAAATTTATTGAAATTTTTCTATAAGTTTTATTTGTTTTAGCTATCTGTTATATATCTACCTAATTACAATTAGATAATAGGAGGTTAAGTAAGTTAATTTTAATTTCAAAAATTGAGATAAGCAAAATTATTGATATTGATACCTGATAAAAAATAAATCAAAAATCTAATTGAATTATTGATATCACAGGAACTGTAATTTCAATCATGACATATGTCTATCAAGCTTATTCATTCTTATCAAACAAATTTAGCGAATTTATTTGAAATGCTTGCAGTACTTGAAATCAAGTATATCGTTATATTTGTATGATTACTAATTACAATTATTATTCATTTCATTTTCGCTATTCGTTTTCATTGTTTTTTCTTTTTTCTTCTTTAATCTGTGGAATGAATTAATTTACAAATATTTGATAATTGAATTTTTGAATAGAGTTATATAAATTGTGAGTTATTGATTGAACATTTCAATTTGCTAATTTTAGACAATGCATCCAAATTACCAATGTTTTCTTTGAAAAATTTCATAAAATAATTGAAGTTTCAATTTTCAGGTTATCGCAGTAATTCATTATCACGACAGAATGGTTATTTACCTGCACATGAAAGCTATATGCGATCTGTAACGACACGTCGTGAAAAAGATGGAGTATGCTTTATTTGCAATAATTTAAAAATTGTTATCATGGAAAAACAACAAAAGAGAGAGAGAGAAAAAAAGAGAGATGTGCTTCAATGAAATATCTAATTTTTCATTTTGCAAAGTTTCCCAATTAAAATTAATTGCTAATTTCTTAGTGATTTTTTTCTTGGAATTATAAACTATGAAAAATGTTACAGCGGAGAGAAAGAGATAGCGAATTTTGAATTTTTCATTTTGAAAAGTTTTCCAATTAAAATTAACTGTTTAGTGATTTTTTTTTTTCTTGGAATTATAAAATATGAAAATGCTACAGCGTTATTATGATGATGGACGTCTGATAACAAATGGAAATTTTTCCAATGGACGTTACGGTTCTTCGTTATCTGATAGTTTAAGACGTGGAGAATTACGTTATAATCCGAACGGTGATATTCGGGAAGTACACCATAACTCATCGAGTCGAAATGGACGAATTCATAAAAGTCTTTCTACTCGTTAGCACTTTATATTTCATTAAAAATTATATGCTAATTATTATTTTTTTGAATCTTAATTAGTAGCTTAGTATCCAAATAAAACAAACTAATTGATAGTCATTTTTGCTTCTAAAATTGAAATTAAAATTACATCAGATACGAATTAAAGATCATTCTTATTGATATTGATTGTTAATAATCAATGAAGAAACAATTAAAATTTTAATTTTAAAGGTGATGTATATGATTCGGGTATAGCTACCAACTATGACGGTGACTATCATCGTTCATCATCATCCTATCGTCGTGGTAGTCAACAAAGTGGCGGTCCATTTGTTGAATTTCCACCAACTTTACCTCGTGATCGTGATGCACCAATACCTCCACCACATCGTGCAAGAGCACCATCCGATGATTTCTACAGGCCAATCACGAAGAGTCGAAGTTATGCAGACTGGGATGAGGGACGTGGCTTTTCACAATCGATCAGACGGTTAGTTAAGTAATATTTATTGAATGAAATTTAATTTGAATTTTTTATTTAATAACTTCTACAGGCCTAACTTCTACAGGTTTTATAGGATTTAATGACTTTTTTTCATTTACCGTAACATAATTTTATTTAGACGTAATGAAGATATGGCTCGGTTGGAGAATGAATTTCGTGATTCTCTGCTAATGCCACTGCCAAATATGTCTAATAATTGTGGTAATATGTATGAACGTGATCATCGTCATGAGCAAATACCCGGTGGTTATGAGACTTATGATCGAGAAGTTAAGAGTAGTAGCGGTCGTCGTATCAATAAAGATGGAAATCCCACTGAGTATAAGTAAGTTTTTGTTTATAATTTAATACTTAAATTTTGAACATTAATAGAAGTAGTAATTAAGAATAGTTAGTTGCATCAAAATTGCTTCAAAAATTTTCCTGCTATTCGTTTATTTCTTAAAATTATGTAATATTTCAAAAAGGAAAAAATCTCACAATTTATATTAATCTTTGTTTGTTTTGTTTATTCTTTAAATTTAAGGAATCTGATTTCAATCAATAATTTTGCTTTTCAATTTTTTCAGGGAGCAATCACAAGAATGTAGTTACAAACGTGAAACAGAAACGGATCGTAGACGTTAAAAGCCGAAGAAGCATTTCGCATTATTATTTTTTTTTTTCTTTGCAGTATTTTCTTAATTTTTTTCGCAGTGCCAATTTTGTCTTTTTTTTTTTGAAAAACTTTCTTTATAAGCTCAAATAACTATGGTTTATAACTGGAAAAAGGTGTATAAGCTCAAAAAAGTTTATTTTACTGTATTTTATTTTCAATTTTTTGTCATTTTCAATATCTTATAAAATCATTCAAAAATAAGAAAAAAATAAAATAAAATGAAATTATTTCTAAATTAAAATTTAATCCATTTCTTCCTATTACATATTATATAGTTATACAAGTAGAAATGAAAATTTATCTTCTCTTTTATGATCTAAAATGTAAACTTTACATTTCGATAGAATTCGAAATAAAATTTTAACTCTTTAAATTAAATTTAATGATGCACAAAGTTTTCTAAATTGAATATTTCGTGCAAAAAAAAAAAGAAAACGAAAATCATTTATTTTTCTTCCTATAACTCTTACCAATTTTTTTTTATTGTTCGCATATTTTACGAAAACATTTTCGACTTTTAAATTAGGGAAGCATTATGCGATAAATTTTACAAATTCTTTACTAAATATTTACGACAATTTTTGGCATTTTTTAACAAAAAAAAGAAAATTTTTTTTCCTTTTTTTGGTTGCTATAAATTTTTTTACGAAAATATAATCCAAATTTTCCATTTTAGATATCTATCTATACTGTCACATGTGTCGTCGTCGTCTTATGCAGAATTTATCGCATTTGTTTTTCTGCCATATCTATTTTACCATTTATTTTAAATTAATGCTTTTGCTACATTTCATATTAAAGTAATATATTATTCCTTTTATCTTCTTTCTTCTTTAATTATTCACATATGAAATTTTCTTTTTTTTCCTTTTTAAAAAAGAATTTCATATTTTTTTTTTATTTCACATAATGTGAAATGAATTATGGTTTCTACAGATTTAGTCTTTTTTTTTTTGTATTGGTTAAATAATCTATCTAAATTGCTCCTTAATTAGTATTACAAGATTTTTCATTTGCTATTTAAAATTTATTTGAAATAAATATTTTTATGCCAAACATAAGGTTCATTTTATTAAAACATTGCAGTTTTTTATTAGCGGAATAAATGATACTACTAGCTTTAGAGATTTTTTTATTCAATGATGCAATAACCTTTAACCTTTATGACTTCGAAATAGAATTCGTAGCAATGAAATTTGTTTTATTCAGTTCATGGAAGAGAAAACTGATACAACATGATTATTAATGAATTTTGGTGACAAAAAATAAATCAGTAAGCAATTTAAAGATAAAAAAAAGAAGAATATTTAATACAGTATCATGGAGTAAAGTTTTTAAACATTCTGAAATATTTAACTAATTTTAGCGTAAGAATAAATTTTTCAAGCTTTGACAACACCGACAATTTCCAAAAAAGCGGAATATAAATATGTTTGGAATAGACAATAATATAAAGATTTTAATTGTATATGTACAAACCAACAAGCAAAAAATATATATAAAAACAAAAAAAAAAAAAGAAAAAAGACACCGGTAATTTTAAGAAGCTACCTTGAAGCAGGTATACCTCCCTTCCCCTAATATGGTAGGTACCTTTTCTTCTCAAAGTTATTGAAGAAGAATGATACTATTACATATTATAAACCATTTCATCACTATTTGTGGACATTTTATTTTTATAAATTTAGAAATGTTCACCTAGATAAGAATAAATGAGAATTTTCATGATAAAGTGATAAGTGATAATGAAGAAAATTGATTAGAAGATGATAGATCCATAATTTCATTTATTCATTCATTCATTACTATCGTAATTTTTGCAATGGCAATTTTATAATGAGCAGCATAATTAATGTAAAAAAAATGAAAATAGAAAATATTATTACTTTTTTTTGATGTAACTAAGAAAGAAATTAAAATGTCAAAAAGTTTTTAAAATCATAAAATTGTATGTGTGTATAGCATAAAATATTTTTTCTTCCTTTAATTATTACCTATTTTAATAAAATTTAAGTTAAATTTGTAGGAATTGATAAAAATTATAAAATATTAGCTAGTAAGTAAAAAAAAAAAGTTCAACGAATTAACTTTATTTGCTACCATTCATTGTCTAATTAATCGTTCATTACAAAAAAGTTTCAGTAAAGAAATAATTATTTTTCTTTAACTTCAAGACATTTTCTCTTCGTATGATACAAAAAAATAAATAAATAAAATAAAATAAAAGATTAGATATGATAACAAAAAAACAAAAAACAAAAAAACACGCACGTGGAACTACCACTACCACTTGTTTGCGTAATGTAGAAATATAAATAAAAAAAAGATTTGAAATTGTTAATTAAAATTCAATAATGTTAAGAGTAATTAATTGTATTGTTGAAAAAGAAATGAATAAACTAGAGTTGTCCAATCTTTTGTAATCTCCTTGCCATTGCTATTTCTAGTTCTGAATGTAAAGCTTCAGCATTCATCTGAAAAAAAAAAAATAAATTCATTCAAAAATAATTCTATAAGTAATTATTTTTTCTAGTGGAAAAAATTTTTAATATGAAATTTAAAAAAGGAAAAAAAAAACGTTAGCCCAATATTTTATTGATATATGAAATTTGAACTTTTAAAATATTTTCTCAAATTTAAAGTTTTTTTATGGGATTTTAGAATTGCTAAATATTTTCTAAAGTTTAACCTTAGTTGTTACTTTATTCCACATTTTGAAATGCTATTTTATAGTTTCATATTCTGTAAATAATTTGTTTAAATGATGAAAATTTTAATTACAAATGGAAAACATCAAGTAATAGTAGTTTAAATTTATCAAATTGAATTCATCCGAGATTTCGTATTGAATTAAAAATGAATAAAATACCGATTGAAGTTTAGTGGTATCGGAACGTTTCGGTGGTGGTGGCGGTGGTATTTTCTTTGATGGTGATGTTAATGATATTTGTGAGGGATTTATTCCAAATTGATGATGATGGTGTTGATGTTGATTACCACTAGTCAATGCTATATTGCTCTATAAATACTGATACAATAAATACTGATACAATAAATACTGAAACAATAAATACTGATACAATAAGGCAGAATATCGTATCTCTTAGTCAGAACTATAATAATTCTATGCATTAAAGAGTTTAAAACTTTTCCAAACAATTAATTAAGTATTTAAAAGATTAATTGATATGATTTTCTTCTTTTGCAAAAGAGAGAAAAATGCGCCCAAAAAATTTCTCTTTAAGGAAGCGCAAAAAAAAAAAATCAATAGTACATGAAATTGATTAATTTGTAATAAATAGCATAATTATTGATTTTTTAAGATAAAATAAAAATTTTACCTTTATATCTTTTTCTAATTTAAAAGAATTTTTCTTTTCTAATTTAAAAATTTTAATTTATTCTTATAAATAGAAAAAAAAAGAAAGAGAAAAATACTTCAGTGGTAATTATTTGATTGCTATTTCGTTCATTTTGCATAACAAATTGTGGTTTTGCTGGTGGTATTGGTACCATAACGTTTGATTTCACGTTTGTTACGTAATTACCATTAGAATAAGTTGATGAAATTCCATTACCATATCGGGTAGCAATCATATGACTAGTACTTGGCTGTTGTTGTTGTTGTTGTTGTTGTTGAGGGAAAGTAATTTTTGTTGTTGATTTTATTACTGTATTGTCACCTTCATTTCTATTTACATCTAAAAAAGAGAAAAAAGAAAGTTAAATAATCAAATTATATAAACAATGATATGCAATAGATTGCTTATATTCCTAAAATTTCTAATAAAATTTAAAATCTTCTATCATGAAAAATTCGAAATGATTAAATGAAAATTTTATTTTCATCATTACTATGCTTTATAAAAATAAAATAACAAATTTATAGTTAGTGAAATAAATTGAGCATTAATGATTAGATTAGAAATTTTAGATTCAAAATCCTTACTATTATGAGAATCATCACCGTGAGAGATAGTAGCAGCTACAGTTGGTGGTAGTGGCGGAAATTGTTCTTCATCACTGTCACTCTCGGCGGTACCGCCACTACGACCACTTGGTGAAGCAATACCATCGCTAGAACTTCGATGATCAGTCATCGTTGATTGTCTATTATTAAGCATTATATCGCATGGTGCTCTTTTAATCGTACCCGTTATAATATCATCACACTGAAAATATTTTAAAATTAAATAAATTTTTAAAAAATAATAAGAAAAAAATTAATAAAATAATTGAAATAATATATATATACCTGATCAAAAATGATACTATTTTGATGAGATGAAGAATTTCCATCATTATTTGTTCCAGTTGATAATCTTGATGTAATTGGAGTTCGTAAATCACGATTTAAATTTAACAAAGATGATGGTTCTTGTTCCTGACATTGTCGTATGTTATTTTTTCGCATTTCAACAAATGATACACGATTTGAATCAATAGGTGAAATTTGTGGAATTGCAACTTTTACAGGTTGAACTATACTACCATTTGATTCTTTTTGCTGTTGTTTTTTCACTTCCATATAATTCTCGTATAGATTTTGACCATTCTAAAAAGATATATAATATGATAATTTTATAAATTTTGAAGAGAAATTAATCGTATGAAGTTTATTATGTTCGAAATACAATAAATAATTGTTTATTTGTAAAGTAACAAAATCAATTTATCATGAAATTATTTCTCATTTTTATCCCTTCTTCAAAATTATTCATTTTAACATCCACTTTTCCAGATATAAATCAAAAATTTTTGTCAAAAATAAGATGTAAAAAAGAATTGTAAAGAGAGAGAGAGAGAGAGACACACACATGGGGAAAGAGAGAGAGACATAAGATATAATAAAAGTAATATTATCAAAATGATAAGTAAGTAACCTTTGCAATCCTCAAAGCTATCATCCATTTGTGAAATGTTAACGCATCTTCGGTGCAAATATATTTGATATATTTTGATGCTTTCACTTGAATTTTTGGATGCTAAAAGGTCAACGGTATCATTAATTTGATGTTAAGATCATTGATATCATAAATTTGATGATAAAAAATTTATGCGAGTTAATTTTTTAAAATCAAGAATTTCTCAAGTAATTACAGTTAAACATATATCTTTTTGTAAAAACTAAAGTTTACTCAAAAATATCTTATTATGACTATAATTAATTCCAGAGAGAAAAAAAAAGCAAACATATGCAATTTGATTAAAGAAATGTGTCAAGTGGAAATAATCAATTAAAAATTCAATCATTTTGCGTTCGATAAATCAAAAAAATTGCTCATTCAAAATTCTGTGAAATTTTCATATTAGTAAAAATTTCAAACATCTTTAAAATATGTTTAAATTTTATGTTTGAGAATTGTAAAATGTATAAAATAATTTCAATATTGGCATACTTTGATTGCAAAACCATAACTGGACGGTGCCTTATATTTCTTCTTCCAATCAGTTGCCGTATAAATTTGATTAGTTTGCATATTCATTAAACATTGTAAATCTTTCGAATTACGACTTTTACCCTTTGGACAGTAATAAAGACCGGATAAACGGAGCACGAAAAAATGTTTCTTCCATGATTTTTTGCCATCTGATTTTAGAAATAGCCAACCTTCTGTTTCTGGTGGTTGTACATTGTCACCTTCAAAAAATTCCTGAAATATTGGATACGGTAAATTGTGCAATATCTTATCAAATTAATCATTCATTAATTAATCTTCTTAACTATAACATTTATCAATTGTATTATTAATAATATGAATAAATTGTTTATCTGAAAGTAAATAAAACGTTTTCCTTTTTGTTTAAATTTTAAAATTGAAATTATTTCATTGTTATCAAAGAAACATTCATATCAATTGATCGCAATATATCCTAAATTGTGATATCTCATGCAAATATATCATTGATAGCAGATTATGTAATTTATAACTTTTACTTACACTCTACAATCAATTTGAATTAAAGATTGTTAATTGAAGTTTGATAACACGAGAAAATTTATTTATAACAAAACCTTATACCACTTTACATGATTATACAACTTATAACTCTTACCTATACTTCAAAAAAAAAAAACATTTAAATTATGTAATCTTATTCTCATAGAAGAAATTCTACCATAAATATTGTCATTTATAACAAAACAAGTTAATACTATATTTAAATACTGAAAACAAAAAAAAAAAAAAAAAAAACTAGTTCAAAAAAAGATCATATTTAACTACTTTCGAATATAAATAGCAATGGGAATATTTTAAGATTGAATTAATTATCATCAAAAATAAATTAGCCATACAAATAAATACCTAAATACTTAGGAAACAAAATACCAACAGAATATCATACACTACTCAGTTACGTTAAATGAATTTTTAAGAAATCAAAGAAAAAAAGAAATAAAAAAAAAAAAGACGAAGTTTATTACTGAAAATATTCAATTTATTGATGTCACCATGAATGAAATTAGTTTATTTGTTTAAATTCCTATTTCATTTCTTTTTTTATTGGTATCATTTGTGCTTCTTTTACCTCTGCCAATTCTATTTTTTATTACTTCACTGTAATTTTAATAACTTCTTTTTATGATACTAAGAAGAAATAGAAGAAAGAAGTTATTTGCTTTATTAATATTTGTTATTTTGCTTGTTTTTAGTATTATTAATGAAGATGTTTTTTTTTATTTTTGATTGCTAAGAGATTTTTTGTTTGAAAATATCATTTCTAAAATGATTATGTCTTCTTGTTCGTTAGACTATCTCTCTGAGAAATTAAGAAGATAATTGATATAAATATGTTTTAAATATTTCTTATATGCTATCATATCACATTTGCTTTGACTAATGTATTTTTTAAAAAAAAAAAAATTAAATTATTCCTTAAAGATTATTTTCAATTACCATAACGTATGAGAAAGTGATTTTTTAGTTCATTTTATCTGCTATTATACTTATACTTTTAACGTTTTCTTTTTCTTAAAAAAAAAATTTCCAAATTAAATAAAAAAATTCCTGTAATTTAAAGATAGAAACTTACCCTAATTACATGTCTTTTTGTATTTGGTGACAATGGGCCATGTGCCAATGTATCAATGTTTTTTTGAGTTACCAGAAATTCTTCCGGTCGATCCAGAAATGAATATTTATCCAAACGTCGAGTAAAATACAATTTATTTTGAGAATTTAGCGTCCACATCATAATATTTTCCACTAAATATTCATGATCCTCATAGATTCGCTCTAAAATAATATAAACAAAGTGTTATAGCTTTGAAATTGTTGGTACGATAAGGAATGTAAGTGAAAAGTAAACAACCGTTAAAATTTGTTTATTTTTCATTTACATTCTTTAAAAGCATCAAAGTAAGCAATAAATAAAAGAAATGATTTTTGTACTAATCTAGCTTATATTTACCTTTAATATTTATTCTTCATTTACATTCTTTGAAAACACTAAAGTAAGCAATAAATAAGAGAAATAATTTTTGTAGTAATCTAACTTATACTTACATTCATACATTAACTAATACTAAATTACCTTTAACATTTAATTATCTTTCATCTAATCATATTTGAATTAATGATTTAATTTTAACAATGAAATTCACAACACTTACTAATTCAAAAAAAAAAAATAAATTACGCTCATTGTGAAATGAATATGAAGTAAATTATGAAGTTATACTCTCGTCTTGGAGAATTATGCTTAAAGTGATAGACAATTAAAATCTGAGAGAATGAATAAAGTTAAAAAGTAAATTTATGAAAAAAAAAAATAAGTAAAAGTAAAAGTTACTGATATAAAGTTCAGGATACTCCTCAACAATAGCATGGTGTTCACTTAATGGAACATTTAATTTTGTTGCAATTCGACGGATACATTCAGCAACTGTCCACCTTTCATCGATTAATAATGAAATAGTAGATGAGCCATCATCGATGAAAAATTTCACGTAAATTTTTTTAATATCTGCTTCACGCATTTTTTCTAACGCTTCACGTATTTTAGCCGCTTTTATCTCGTTTGCAGTAAGTGGACGAGTAGGTTGTTGCTGTTGTGTTTGTTGTTGTTGTTGTTGTTGGCGGTGGTGATGGTGGTGGTGGTGACGAAGTTGAGAGGACTCTAAAGCGGAAGAAGTCGACGATTGATTTGGAGAAGCCTGAAATTATATTTGTGATACAAGTAAATAAATAAGATAATGAGTAAACAATTGGAAGAAAGAAAAATTTTATTTTACATTTCGAAATTTGAAAATATATGGAATGAAAAGATCAGATAAATTAAGAATTGATAGACTCCCAAAATACCTGCTAATATTTTCAATTAACAAATTAGAGTTAAACATAAGGAGGAAATAAAGAGATCAAGAACTTATCAGATCTATTTTTTTCAATTGATTAATTTGACAATAAACGTTAGAATTAAAAAAATCACACTAATGATTACTTGTTAATTTTCAGTTAAACTTATCAATTTTTTTAAAAAAAAATGATCTTTTTAGATTACTAAAAAATAGTTTCAATTATGAAAAAGTACCAAATGAAGTAATTGGTATGATAAAGATTTACCAAATCATTTTATGATAGCATCCTAATGATAATATAACAAGTGAGATGTTAGAAGGGTCAAATGATTTATATTATCAAATCAGTAAAATGATAAAATTTAACTCCCTAAAAAAAAAATTTCATAAGATTTGAACTATTCTTTAGGAAGGATTTTCTCCATACTTTTCTAATATTTTAATCCAAAGAATAGGCCTTAAAATATTGGCCTTATAATGTTCTTATCGATTGTGCTATTTATTGTAAATAACAAATTGTCAAAGCTATGAAAAGATGACATTTTAAATGAAATCCAATTAATAGTAATGTGTGTAACTTATCAGTCATCCATTTACAATCAAAATGCCTTATTCGTTCATTAAATAATCCAATAATTAAGACCAAAAAATGAATGAAATTAGGATAAAAGGAAATGAGAAAAAAAAAAAAGAATAGAAAACTCATAAAATCCAAATAAAAGCTAGAAAAGAAAAATTTAATTATTTTAGATAAATAAATTTTTATTTTATCTTATTTTTTTTTTTCATTAAAACATACAAATGTTTTATTTCGTTCATTGATTGCTTTCTTTTTTTTTTTTTTTTAATGAATTTTTGGTAAAGAAATTAATGTTAAATTTTTAAATTAATAAAACATAACAACATACCATAGAAAGATTAGAATAGTTTTTGAGATGAATGTATTTTAGCTATTATCGTTTAATCGCAGAAAGGAAGTTGTTAAGTACCAATGACCGAAAAAATGGGTTATGTTATCTCATAAATGTATGTAATATGCATTATGGATTGAAAAAAAAAAAAAAAAAAAAAAAAAGGATGGAAAAAGGAAATTTAATACAAAAATGTCTGCCATCATTCCGGTTTACGTTTATTAGCTTTTCCGTATGCTTAAGTATTTATCATGAATCATCGAAAAAATAATCAGAAATAGTTCAAATGGTTTCGTCCGTAATAAATTATGATTTTTTGTTTTTTGTCTCTCCTACTATAAATAACTTTTAAAATTAAGTCTTTTAGAAATTAATTTTTTTTTTTAATTATTGAAATATGTAAAATTATAATATAAGATATTTAGAAATTATAGATATATTTGAAAATAATTGATAAACAACAGTTAGTTATTTAAATATCATCTTTCATCTGGTATTATTTGCTAAAGAATTTATAATGTAATTTAAAACTATACGTTAGTAAAGATATTAGGCATAAAATGAAATGAATTATATGAATAGTTAATGAATAAACTGAAATGAATATAAAGCTTATTTTTTAGTAAAATTTGATGAAATTTGAAAATGGTAACTAAAAAATGAACAATGAGAAATAATTGTAAGTACTTTTGCGCGCAAGAAATTTTTAGCATTTGTTGTATAACGTTAAGAAGAATGTTTATAGCAGTTAAAAGGAGTAAACAAGGAGAATTCCCTCTCTTTTTTTTTTTCTTTTACTTTTTTTTTTTTTTGCAAAATTCTTTGTTAGAGAGAAGAACGAATTGATAATGAAAAATAGTGAACGAATTTTTGTACACTTTGGAATAAGTATCGTTGATTCATTTTTCTTCCTTTCTTGCTTCCTTTCATTTTTCTTCCACTTTGGGCAATTCAGAAATCAAATACCTTTAGTTGTGTGAAAAAAAAAAAAAAAAAATTTGCATAATATTATCTATTTACCAACATTTGAAATAATTAATTCATTGATGCATCAATGTGATTATTTATCTATTTGTTATGGCATATTTCAACATTAAAGAATATGTCAGATCAGTTGATGATAACACTTATCAGATGGTTCTTGGATTATTTACTAATTTAAATTATAATGAAATCAAATTATAAATGAATAAAGCTATCATTAAAACTAAATAATTACTTCTTATGACCATTTGAAGTAAAAAACAGTTTTAAATATTGTGAAATAAATTACATGCCTATAGGTTTTAAATCAAGAATTTATGTTGGAAAAGCAATCGATATATTAAGAGAAATTAAGAAATCTGAAAGTATTCAAATTCAAAAAGCAATAAGAAATTTAAATAAAATTATCTAAAGAAAAAAAAGAGATGAAAGCCTAGATTTAAAAAATAAAAATCTAATGAATATCATATATGTGAAATTATCAAAACAAAAAAAAAAGAATCAAAAGAAGAAATAAAGAAATGTCATTAGGATTTCTCGAATTCAGGTTAAAGGATATATCCTTCAAACACGTCATTGAAATCATAACAAAACATTGGATGACCTGTCACAATCACATATCACTTTTACATCGGTAAAAAAAATTTCATTACCTGAAGGTCATCATCTCATCTGTGCTTTACTAGTTGTTTTCTTTTTTCTTTATTTATATAGAAAATTACTATTTCCGCAGCTAAAAATCGGAGATGGGAGGAGAAAAAAAGTTGTGAAATTATGGAAACTATTGTAAAATACCGCATGTGATTATGAATGTTAAAAGTTGTAATTTTTCATTATAACATGAAATTTGAAATTGAATGAGTAATAAAGAAAATTAATGAAATGTGATGGTAGAATGAAGAATTTGAAAAATATTGATTGAATTTTTGTTTTTTCTTCATCAAGAAAGCTCATTTCTTTCAAGAATCATTTGTTCAAATATCATTTCGATCTTATTTTACAATCTTTTGATATTTCAGTTGTATTTTTTTTTTTTGCAAAGAGAAACGAATAAATAAATGTAAAGGAAAGGAAGCAAAGTGAGGAAAGCTAACAATTAAATAAAATGAAATTAAAAAATAAAATAAAAAGTAATTCAACCTGTTGAGTTGGACTTGGCGTATTAAGTGAGCCTCGACAGCTATCGGAACATGAAATAGCTGAATTTCTGCAATTTCGATTATTGTTTCGAGATTCGGTACTGGATGAATCACCAAAAGCAGAATCACGATCAGGGCTTGGACAATCAGTTGACATCACAGCTCCGATAGTACCTGAGCTGTGCATGAAATTATCGTGATAGGAGAATGAATGTTGAGCATTCGATTGATGACCAATTCTGCAAAGAATAAAAATGAAATATAGATTAACCTTCAAGATGAGTTCAGCATGACAATTTTTTAATCATTATGATGAAAAGGTAATTTTACAGGTAATTAATACTAATCCATTCATGCATTCTTTTTTTTTTTTCAGCTACAAATGTCTATAATAAGTTTTCAAATATTTTAATATATGATAATACTTGATTTTTTCAATGACAATGTTTGAATTTCTTTTCGTTATGCTTTTCCTAAATTAAAATTTTAAAGAAAATTAAAATTTTTCCATTTTGATATTAAAGATAATACAACAACAGGTATATTACTAATATTTCTTCGAATAAGATTAATATGCTAATATATCCAATTTAACAACGATTATACATTCCCTTAGTTATTTTCTCTCTCTCTCTCTCTCTCTCTGATTAATTTCGGCGTTCTTTTTCTTTTTTCCATTTCAGTAAACATTTGTGAAAATGATTGATGAGCAGAAAAAGAAAAAAAAAATCACAAAAGTATTCTGTTTTTTAAGAAATAAAATGTCGTTTTTTAGCGAAAATATTATAAAACATTTAATTTTATGAAATAAAATTTCCATAATTTTTTTTTTATTTATTAGATTTAAAATGCTGAAAAGTGTATCATACAATTATGCAAACAAAAATTCATTCCAAATCTTCTCTAATCGTACTATTCTTCAATTTTTTACTTATTCTAATAAATTCATACTTTATAAGCTTTATGTTATTAAAACAATTCGAATGATTAGAAATAGTTAAACAATTTGAAACTGTTAATAAGAATGAGAAAATATGCTTGAAAAATATATCAAAAATATATAAGAATGAAAAATATAAAAAATATATTTGAAAAATATATCAGAAAATATTTGAAATGAAAAAATGGAAGTTTTATTTCATGTAATTAAAAAAGTATCATTCAATTTTGTATCATAGATAATAAAATAATATTTGCTAGAAAGTTAGTCCTTTTTAAGTCTAATTGCTAATGTTCGATGAGAGAAATACTGTAAATCTAATTTGTTGTAATTAAGCCAGCAAAAGAGATTATAAGCTAATAAATGGATTTTTAGCTAGCATAAGGAATCAGATGAACGAACAGCTTTGATTAGTTTTCTTTACTCTGCGCAAGAGGAAAAACATCTGCTGCTAATTTCTGTATTATCATTATTATCATTATTTACTATTATTATTATTGTTATTAATTACAACTGGTGAATCTTTCAATTATATCTTTGAAAAAAAAAAAGTAATAATAAAAAGATGAGAAATTATATTAGATAAGAGATAATTTCAAATTCTGGGAAAATTTATCTCATTAAGGTATAAAAAGCACTTATATTTTATAAGAAAAAGAAATTAAACTATTAAATACTTTCTGGTCTATTTTTTAAAAAAATTTTCTCATTAATTAAAAATTTCACTGAACGATAATACCACTTACAGTTTCATTGAAATTATTTTCAACATTTTGAGAGGAATATTGAAAATTTCTCGGGAAAAAAAAGGCAAAGAATTCAGAAAGAAAAAAAAAATCAAACAAGGAAACAAAATTCATAAACAAATTCAAATGTTAATAAAAAAAAAAATTTTTTTTTTTAAATACTAACCTTTTTGTATCATTGTGTTGTTGCATAACTGAAGTTGAAAAAGTACTATTTCTTTTACTTTGATTGAGACTACTTTCTCGAGAAACAGAAGTGGGAAGAGTTGGAAGGCCAAGAAGAACCTGATCACCACCAACTGTAAGTTGTTGTTCCAGTGCTGATAACTCACCCAATAAAGTGTCCAATTCCCAGTCACAACTTTCTGAAATTTTATTTTTACTTTCTTACATATTTATTCAAATTTCATTCAGATAAATTAAATTTTTGTCAAAATTTCAGCCTCTTTGTCAAAAAGAATAGGAAATTAATAAAACTTTACATATCACTGAATACTTTCTTGGATTTAATATGACAATCAGATCAGATATGATTATATTTTGAATCTCTTCAACCAATTGAATCTTTACCGCTCTTTCTAATGCTTCTGGTTGATCAGTACTTATTCAATATGTTATAATTGATTATTATTATTGATCACATTTGCGCATATTGTTGGAAAAACTATTAATTTTGTGAGGAAATGCTCTGAACATTTTGTGAATATTTCAAGTGTTTGCGCATATTTTTCGGAAAACTATTCGAAAAGTTTATCTCATTCAAAATAGAAATAAAAGAAAAGAATTGAAAGCAAATTTTGTATGAAAATTTTGTGACAATAATAATAGAATGAAAATAATTTTGTCAACTATTTTATTCGAAAAAAAAAAGAGGCAAAATTAGGAATTAAATTGAAAAGCGAAAATATTCAATGATTGTAAATTCCCAAAAGAGACCCAATTTAAGTCTGAATTGTAATATTTTGGAAAACTCAATAAAGTAGCAGTATATAGTGTAAACTAGAAATGAGTACGAAGAGAGAGAGAGAGAGCATCTCTTTAACTGAATCAAGTTTGAATTTCTAGGAATAAGTTGGAAATCAATGAATCATTCTTGATTGTATGATCTGTAAAATTGCTAATATATTACATAACAATCCAATTATTATGCATCATCTACTTAATGACATGAAATTCATCTTGGTGACATTTATATTGTTAGCTTTAAAATAGAAAATTGAATCCATAATTTTTGTATTAATAACTAATTTCTTGATCAGATTTTTTTCTTTTTTGACCAATAATTTCTTTAACAAATTTAATCTTTTTCTTATTTAAAAGTTATCAAAAAAAAACAAAAAACAAAACAATTCATTTAATGATTTAAAATTATTGCTTTTACATTTGAAATTTAGCAGATTATCAATCTATTCATTTTCCATTTCTAGCTTAAGTATTTTTTTGAAGAATGAAAAAAATGAATTGATACTATTAAATTTAAAAAGATCAACTGATTTCCAATTAACAAGTAAAACAATATTTCATTGTGGAAATTGTTAAACTCACTTAAAACGTTCCTTTTCTTTCTTCCATCCATTTTACTCACAATAAACTGTACCTACTTAAATATATACAAGACAAAGAGAGAGAGAGAGAGAGAGAGGGAGAGAGAGAAAAAGGAAGAGAAGGGGAAAAAAAAAACTGACCTTGTACATTCGCCATGCTGTATCTGATGACGTCCATCTGTGGTTTCGGTGGTATATGAGGGCGTTGTCGTACTCGGACCAAATCTCGAGCTCCACCTCCTCCTCCTCCTCCATCTACTGATGTATTTATTGCTTTCTGTTGAACTGAAGTTGTTGTTGTTGTTGTTGATGGTTTTATCGATGACGATGATGATGATGATGACCCGAAAATCTGTTGTGGTACTGCTGTTGTGGAACTCTGAGATTGTCCTGCCAACTGACCTTTCTTCTCTTCTGTCTCTTTCACATTTCCAAATCCAAATCCTTGATTTTCCATCTGTAAAAAGAAAGAAAAAAAAAGTAAAGTAAAGTTGAAAAGTTTTGGAAAAAGTAAAGTGAAGTAAAATTAATTCATAATTGTAATAATTTTTACAACATTGAATCAATTAATTATTATTACAGCGAAAATGCAATAAAATGGCAGTAGAAGAGAAAATTTTTATTTCAAATTTCAAAGTTTATTTCTTAAACTTACATAAAAAAAAAATTTTTTTTTTAAATGAATAATTTTTTCCTCTTTTGTTTCCTTCTTTTCTTCCCAAAAAAATGAAAAAAAAAAGAAGGAAAGAAAGAGAAACATTTGAAAAGCATTGATAAAAGAAATTTTCAATAAAATGTAAAAGTGACATATGCAATTGTAATTTTGAAACGGAATCTAATTCTATCTGATATAGCAATAATAGTAAAATTTAAAATAGCATTAAATTTACGAAAAAAAAAAGTCAACGATCTCATAATTTTAAATATCATTTAGTCTACCTTTTTTAATTAATTTTTTTTTATGATTGATATGACAACAAGTTAAAAATCAGTAAATCACAATATTTTAATTATTACAATAATACTAATAAAATGAACCCATTTCGAAATTCTCAAAGAAAAAAAACACTTTTCTTTCTAAAATAATATATTCAACATCAATTTAAATATTTCATAATGAATTATTCACATTATGTATTTCATAATTTCTTATTTATCAATTTTAGGAAGCTATTTTATCCTTAAAATATTGAAAAATATAATATATAATTAAAAATATAATGTAAATGAAATACGATACATTTGATATTTTTTTCAAATTATTATATAAAAGAAGAAAAAAATGATAACAGTAAAATGAATTAATGTACAGTGAATGAGAAGTTTAATTTTTGATTTATGACTTCGTTTCCATTTTTTCCTTTTCTTTTCTCTTAATTCATTCTTATTTCCATTTTTGTTTATTTTTCCTTCTTTCTACTATTTCGTTTATTTGTTCTAGCATATCATATTTTAAATGTATTCCTTACTTTTACTCTAATAATCAATAATATTATTACATATATGAATTGTGTGAGTAAATATTGAAAGAGTAAAAAGTAAAAACTTGTTTTCTTCATTACATATATCAATTGTATGAGTAAAAACTTGAAAGAACTTTTTTTTTTAATTTCCAATTCTTTAATATTTCTTTTGTTTCTTTTTTTAAATGCTTTCAGGAAATAGGAAAAAAATTGAAATGACAAGAAATGAAAACTATTTATTATAAAATTTTCCTTTTACTCATTGTATTTACAATATCAATGCTCATTATTGATTTTTTTTTAATAATTTAAAATTAGTCATTTTACTATTGAGACAAATCAAAAAACTATTACTACCAGTTAGTAATCTCTTATCTCTTATAGTATTACTTCCCTTTACTATCATTCGTTTTATTCTTCAAAAGTATTGCCGATATACATCAGTTGCATTTCTATATAGGTAACAGCTGACCTTAGTGTCTAATTACTTTACTATGCTCATCAGAAAACGGTAGGGTGACAAATGTTAGTTATAAGATGAAGATTAGCCACGGAAAGATCACACAAACTAGACAATGTCTAACAATTTCGAATAATTTAGGGAACGTACATTGTTTTCAATTTTCATAAATCATTAAAATTTTCTTTTCAATTTTCTTAAGCTAAAATTTGATAGAGAATTAAACAGAAAGTAAGAAAATAATCTTGCCTTTTTTTTTTCTTTTAAAATGAAACATCATCATCCGGAATTTATCCGATCTATCAGTAAACATTCATCATAATGTGGCTTTTATACAAATATAAGAAATATTTCTCGATTAATGGTGATGAAATTACCAAAAAAAGAAAAAAAAAGTTTCAAAATATAATTTAAATCTTTTGGAGTACGAAGAGAAACAAAAATCATATATGAAATTTAGATGGAATTATGAAAAAAGTTAATTTTCATAATTAATTTAGAAATGTTTTCATCCTATATGGAACTAGCATGTAAAGTTTGGAATTAATTTTCAGTTACAAAAATTATCAAAGCAAGAGAATTAGTTATTGTAATAGCACTCAAAAAAAGAAAAAAACTAAGATTAAGATTGATGAAAGTTAGCAATTTTGAAACTTTAGCTTAATTTATAGATTTTTAAACTATTTAGTCATTTCACATAAATATTCCATTAATTCACCTTAGACAAATAAAAAGAAAAGAAAAAAAAAGACAAGAATGTATCCGATCATTAATTCAATTAATTGCTCAACAAAAACGAGAATTTTTATAGGTAAATTATAAAAATTAAATTAAAACTTTAGCTGTTGATTTATGAAAACAAAATATGATAGATATGAACAATAATAACAATAATAATAAAAATAATAATAATAGTATCAAAAGTTTTCATTATATTTATGTCTGAAATTAGAGTTAATAATGGTTTTGGTTTACACTTTGATGAATACTTTTCGCGTCAAATGAATCTTACCATTTTGACAATCCGTCATCATAGCATCATTGAAAGTGGCATATTATCCCATAAAAGAAGGATTCAAAAAGGAATGTATTTTATGGGAACGAAAAAGAAAGTTGTCGCATCTCATTGAAAAAGTTAATATCTATTATTTTGCGCTTCAGCGCTCATTTCACACTTAATAATATTGAATGAAAAATTTGAACAGACAAATGTCATTGAAGATTTTTTTTTTTTCTCCTTTGAATGTTCGTTTCTTTCTAAAAATTTATTTACTTCAAATAATTTATAATCAATGGAAAAAAAACGGAAAAAATGAACCAATCGTTTCTATAAAATTAAATCTTTTAAATTATAAGAAAATTTTTTTAAGGGAAAAAAAAATATTTGAAAAGAAATTTATTTTATTGGGTTAACTATGCAATGCCAAATAATTAATTAACTCATTTATGTGTTTTTTTTTTTATCTATCATTTCGCATACTTAATTCAATGTAACGAAAAGTCTGTCAATGAAAAATGGAGAATTAATTATATTGGTTGATTAATTAATTAATAACAAATAAATTGATTCGAATGTTTTACTGTTGCTCCTTTTCAGTTTGATTATTTCTTTACACAATTTTGCAGCAATAATTTTTCAAAGATATAAACGATTGAAAAATGTGTCCTTTGGAGGAACAAAAACAAAAAAAACAAAAAAAAAGAGAGCAGTAGACATTTGGAAAGAAACTTAGGGAACAAAGTTACGTTTGAAAAAAAGTTCAATTATTCATTTTTAAAGTCATTCTTAGAAGCAGAAATAAAGTTATTGCTTGAAAAGGAACAAAATTGAAAGAATTCACATTCGTATATGTTTTGAAAAAGTTTTTAAATTCTAAACTGATTTTTTTCTCTTCAAAAACAAAAAAAAAAAAAGAATAAAAGTAAAAAATTAAAGACAAATTACTTCATAATTGTGTCTGTTAATTTATATATAAAATCTTAATGAATCAGGAAGAAATCGGATTAATTATCTATTCCGAAAATGATTTATCATCAAATTAACCATTTTTCTATTTATTTTATTCTGTAAAAGTGAAACAAAAACGGTATATATTTCATTTCATTTCTTTTTCATTTTTTTTTTTTTTTTTGCTTTAGGTCATTAAAAGTGGACAGTAATTGTTGAAGGAACGGAAAGAATAAATTCAATTTTTTGACTTCTTTCTCTCTCTCTCTCTTCGTTTCTCTTTCTCTATTACCCTCTTGTCCCTTATTTCTTCTTTTTTCCATTCTCTTCTAAAATGACCATTAAACATTGATTTAATTATATGCCATATACAATACGAACACATACAAACATACACACACACACACACACACACACACACATACATACACAAACACACACAAAAAATACTCATCAACACAAATAATGCAATTTCAAATCTTCCTACTGTAATTAATTTTAGGTTTCGATATTGTAATTAATTTCAAGTCTCGATACTGTAGTTAATCCTTTAAATTTTTCGTACTGTAACTATAAGAGATAAGAATACAATCTAGCAAAAAGCGGAAAAGAAAAATCTTTTTTTTAGCTTTTTTTATTTCAAATTTTTATTTTTCTATTGTCTAACTGTCTTCTATTTATGCAGTGATTGTTATAATAAGTAAATAAATCAATAAAATAATTCAATTCAGTCATAGAAATAATTTTCTAATTTGTTAAATTCAGGAATTCTTTTTTTGAAAATCAAAAAATGACTTTTATTATTGAAGTTCATTATCAATTATCTATTAGATAAGTGAATTAAAATTAGTTGATAGTGTAATTTAATATTATATCAGTGTTGAAATTTATGATTTTTTAAATGCAAATTTTCGCTATGTCTTTTTTTGGTTTAATGTATTGGATATTTAGTAAGATGGGGACAGATAAATGAATTTCAATTTTTGTAAGTGAAAATTTGATAGATAAATGTGTATATTCATCGGTGGTGAATACCAATTATCGATTTAGGAGAATTTTACAGATATTATAAACTTGATTTGAAGGACATAATAATGCTACGGTTTAAATACGACAATGAAGGGAATGTAGCTATAATTTCACATAAATTACAACTATCATTGGTATATTGATTAGCAGTTAATTATCATTGGTATATTGATTAGAAGTTTATTAAAGAAAAAAAGAAAATATTATATTCATTTTACAACCATAAACATGGATCGCTGCAAAATCACAGAATATAAAAATAAAGGATAAAAAAGGTTCAAAATTCTTACTTTATCATAGAATGTTAAAATTATCTAAATTCTTCAAATGAAATTCTAAAAGTATAAGTTATAATTGAATTTATATAATTGGAAAATAAATAATAAATGATAGCAATGGCATTATATCACTGATAGTAGTGATAAATGAATCCAATTTGCTCTATAATAATAACAAAATCGCTTTTTTTTTCTTTTTGTAGAATTTTAATGATAATTTTATGCGGTAAATTTAAAACAATTTTTGGAAAAAATGGCATAAATGAAAAAAGAAACTGAATAACTAATCAATTTAAATGATGAATGAGAAATTGCGCGAATAGATTTGAGCAATATTTGAAATTAAAATATCAACGTTGTATTAATGTTAGTGGATGGATAATTAATCATATTTCTATTTGCAAGAAATAGGAAAAGAAAAAAGAATTGCTAATGAAATTTGTAGATATTAATATAAAAGGTAGGTAAAATTTCAAAGAATGAACAAAAAAGGTAAAGTAAAATTATGAGCTAATTTAAATAACGCTTGAAAAGAGTGAAATAATAAATTAAATTAATAAATTAGTAAGAAGTGATATATTTATTGCTATTCTATCATTCCAATTAAATACACGGACAATAAATAATTTACGAAATATTTTAAATTTCTAAAATTTTATAATTTTAGCAAAAATCATAATAGGGTCAAAATTTTGATCGACAATATAATAGCATGTGACAAAATCAACCATTTTTGGGTTTGTCACCTTGACAAATATGCAGATTAATCTCTCTTCTTTTCTTCTCTCTCTCTCCCTCTTTTAATGCTTCACAATCTCTACCAACTTATACAACTGATACATAACTTTAAAAAAAATACTTTTACAACACCTTATTTCGCTTTTTTATAAAATTGATGAAAGTGATAACTTAACTACTAGTTATTTAACTTTTTGCAATGGATTTTGAAGAGAACCAAAAAAAAAAAAAAAACTTATTACTATGTAGAAGAGATAAAATTAGTGATAAATTTTTAGAAATGAAATAATTTTAAAATATTCATAAAATTTAATAATTGTCTTAGCGAATGGTTGATGTTATCATCGTGAATAATTTAATTTCGACAATTTATATTTATTATAGTACGATAAACAGCTATCTTATCGGTAACAATTTTATTGCAATAGATATTCAAATATTTGTAATCTTGGTGAACTCTGACCTGATCAATTTATTTTACGATGTTAGAATGCTAATAGTTAAAAAAAAAAAAAAAAAACTCAAACAAGTTTAAAATAAATCTCAGTTTTGCTCTTTTCATTTTACGCTTAATGTAAATGGTTGAAATTATTGATGAATTTAATTATTTCTAGAGGTAAAAGACAACATTTTCGAACAATTACAATCACCAATAAACAACCTTTTTCAGACTCTAAATAATAAAGTAAAGGCTTATTAATTTAATGAATTGAATTGAAAAATCTTGGAACGGATATCCGTTTTTGCACATATGCGCTTTTATATATTCATTCTTTGCTTTGCCATTCACTAAATTCAAACTACAATTATCACATTTTATATTATCTATTCAAATTCATTTTCCATTTAACATTGAATAATTTACAAATTGGAAAAGAAACGAAAAAAAAAAAAGTTTGATGTTTCCATCAACAAATTGATAAAATCATTCATAAAAAGCATTCAAAAGTTTCTTTCCCTCTGTTTAATTAAGTGTTCCTAATGCGCCAATGTCACATGCGCATTGATGTGTAAATGACTCCTTTTCAGTTCTTCTTTCTTTTAACTATTTAATTCATTTCAAAAGAATTTCTACTGTACAAGTTCCTCTCTTGTTATGATCAAAATACAATTTAAGACTTTTTTTAAAAAAAAAAAAACATTTCTTAGTTAAAATTATTTGTCTACAGGTCTAGTAAGATTAAGTTGAACTAAATTGTTATATTTAATAAGTTTTTTTTCCATAATTTCGTAACGTTTTATTCCATGAATTCATTTTTTATTTGACTTCTTTTTTTTTTTTTAAATACCTCATCTTTCGCTCATATCTTTCACTAACTTATTAGCTTATCATTTAGCTTATTTATTGCTAGAACAATAACTTATTAATTATCCCTCATTAAGTTATATTTATTTTATTTATTCAACTTAAAAAGTTACATATAGAAAAAATATTTGTAAATTATTTCTTATGAAGAAGTAAATAAATTAAAGAGTACATATTGATTTTTTACTTACAATTTATGGTAAATTTACTTATTAATTCATATAAAAGAACAAGAAGTAGTAGCAATCAATGTTTACTTATATGTTTTAGTAAATATGAAAAAAAAAAAAAATAAAATAATATAATATAATTGAATGGCTCTCTAATTACAGTATCAATTAGATTTCATTCATTTTGATTTCATTCAAAATAAGCTGATTAAACTATGACATTCTAAAAAAGCATAATGCACCTCACATATGTTCCAAAAATTGGGTTAATTACAAAGCGGCTTTGACAGATCATAAAATGCACGTATTATCACCTATTCAATTAGTCTTCCACCGTTAATTAATTAAATATATAGCGGTATCTGTAGATGAGAATGACAAAGTGAAATAATCACTGAGACATACATCACATCCAATTTCATTTATATTAATTCTTTCATTTAATGATATGAATAAAAGCCATTAGAGCTTTTTGGACAATCTGTCGAAATTTCTGCATCACAAAAAAAAGAGCAAAAATTATATCAGTACGATTTAATAATGGCCAATAAGAATGAAATCTCTGGAAATGAAAACAGATGGAATTCATCTAAAATTTGAATTGAATAAATTTAATTTAAAATTAGGAAATAAAATACATTAGAAATTGATTTGTCTTCGTAATCCAAATATGAAAAATTAGAGTGAAATGATTTAGTTAATTAGAACATAGAAAGCATAGGTAAAATATAATATTTTTGTGACATATTTTAGTGCTTCTAATTCAAATGTCATTAAATTTTAATATGCGTTGAGTTCGAGAAAAAAATTATTCAATGCTGAATTATGAAGGAAAAAATTTAAGACTAATACTTCAAGTTAGAAAATATTATTTAGAAAAATTAATGAACGAAAAAAAAGTGAATTTTGATCAAAATTTTCAAAGTTTTTGACTCAATTAAATTTACCTTTGTTAAAAAAAATATCTTCCAAATATCGCACTATAAAAGTTTATTAATTTCTTTATTATTAAATGCTAACCTTAAAACGTTTAAAATCAACGTTGCAGATCGATTCTAGGTTAAATTACAAACAATACAAAAATTTAGAAAGATTTTATGAGAAAAGTAAAGAAAGTGAAAAAAAAAATGAGCAAATGTAAATCAACTAAAATTGAAATAAACAAAACAGTAAAGAAAAGTAGAATAAAAGTAGAAATAAGCCACAACAAACAACTGATATGAGAAAGTGATGGAAGCAATATGAGATAGTATTAGCTATGAAAGAAACTAAAATATGTTGTTTAAAGAGAATGTTAAAATCTCAAGAGAAATTTCACAAAATTTCAACAACAGCTCATAAATCATTTGATTATTTTAACTAATAAAAATGTTAATTTCTTTTTTTGGAACAAAAAAAAATGTATCAGTTTGAGGTGATTTAAAAAATTCCCTCTTTTTTTTTGAAGGAAATCAAGCTGATTTTGTTTAATTTATAATTTTGTTTAATTTACACTTAAATATATCTGTCATTTAAATGATAGATATTTTAATGTTGAAAGATAAACAAAAGAAATGGACAGAAATGTTAGAAAGGAAGCAGCAGATGGACAAAAAGCTGCCGTGATAAGCAGAGATTGAATGTCTCAGATGTCACCGGAAATAATGAGGAATATAAGACGATTGCTTTTGGAGAAGTTAGAAAGTGTAAGAGAACAGCAAACATTTCAATAGAAATCAACAAAAGAAATGTAAACAAATGAAATTAATGAATGGATAAAATGTTGAGGAAATTTAAGAATGAATTTTCATTGAAAATACAAAATTCTCGTTGCTAGCATAGCTTATGAAATTTTTATAGGCAAATTAGCTTAATTCATTTTTATAACTAATTAAATTATGCTAGCTGATGAAAAATAGAGTAAATAGATTAATTGTTATGAGAATGAGAAAGAATCAGTAAGTGATTTATTTGTAAATTATAGAATTTCTTGAATAAATGTCACAGTATTTAGACAGTACAAAATGACCTTTAACTTCTTCTTAACTTGTTGATATTATTTTGCTAAAAAAGATCTCGATTATGAGATGTAATCGGCAATAAAATCACAAAAAAAATTTTTTTTTTTTAAAAAGTAAAAGTATCAATATATAGCCATTAGTGATGTCTCAATGCATGTCAAAATAATCTAACTTGCATTCTTTGCTAACATAAAGCTAGTTGATTTGAAATTTTTTTTTCACTTTTTTCTTTAAACTGAAAAGCTGTATGTGAGAGAGAATGAAATTTAAAGGAAAAGTCAAAGAATCAGGAAAGATACTTATAGCACTAACTCTTGAAATATTTTTCTTTCATTTAAAAAAAGAGAAGAAAAAAAAAAAAAGAAAATGAGAAAGAAGCAATACAAGCACAGCTGCAACACATTAAAACATTTTCAAAAAAAAAAAAAAAAAGGAAAATTTCAAAAATATGGAAAGGGAAAAAAAATATAACAAAAAAAAAAAAAAAAAAAAATACAGGAAGTTCATAATGAGTTTGGATGATTTACAAAAGCGTTGAGAGAAAGAGTTTTTCTTGAAATGAGAAAACGACGAACAGATTGAAATAGGAACAGCTGCGCCTCTGAAGAAATGATAAGATTGAGGAGACAAAAAAAAAGAAAAAAAAAAAACAAAATGAGTAGAAAAAGTTGTCCTTTCCGGTGAACAAAAATTTTTTTCTACTACTTCGGAAAATTGCATCTATGCATCCAATAAATATTTTCTCTTTTATGCAAATTTATGAGCATTTTTTTTTTTTAAATAATTATATTTTTGAGTAAATTACCTGTCGTTAAGATGAAAAAAGATAAAGTAATGCGAACCGTTGGAATGTTGTTATCGGTTGAAAGTTGACCAATTGTCAATTGTTCAAAATTTTCTTCAAGTGGAGACGGTAGTTGAGATGACGAATGTGATCCAAGCAATAATTCTAATTTAGATAAGTTTTGAAATGTCACAGTATCACACCAATTTGAATTATCACTGTTCACCGGTAATGATGGATTACAATGTCCAGCAGAATAATAACGTGGTCCGGAATTTAGCAATGATGAAAGTAATTGAATGCTGAAAGTATTTAAATTTTTTAAAATCAATTTTTTTCTCTCTCTCTCTTTTAAGAGAAGAATGTTGTAAAAAAAAAAAAAAAATTATAAGAGTAAATTAAAAGTTTTCATTTTCCTAAGAACGAAGAAACGTTAAGCTTTTCTAGCTTGTATAATCTTTATAAGTTCAATGATATCAGAGAAAAGCGGTAATTATTTGCTTATGGATTAAGAATTCTTCGCTAACAGAGCCTTTTGAACATTTTTAAAATATAAGCAAGTCAATTGCTTAGTCTTTAATCGATGTCATAAAATAGCAGATAAAGACTTCATATGACTCATCTTCATTCAGATGAGTCATACACAAGAATGATTAATTATTATAATTTTTCATTTATTTATTTATATTAGCTTTTTTTTGCAAATCTTACAAACTTATGACACACGCATACACACAAATGTAATGCATTAAAAATTGAATAATAATTTAAAATTTGACTAATAGCTGAATTACTCATCAAAATTTCCGAGTATTTTTCGAGAAAAAATTTAACTCAAAATCGAGAAATTTAACTCATTGCAAAAGAGGAGGAAATTTTTTTTTAAAAAGAAAGATAGGATTATATCATTTGGAAGAAATATTGATGTATCGTTAATCGAAATACTGATTTGTTGTAATGATTGTGATTTTAAAAAAAAAGAAAAGAAAAAGAAAAAAAGTTAAACAGAATAGAATTAAAACGAAATTTTACACTTCTATAAGGATTGGTTTTTTTTTTCTTTAAATAAAATTACACTTTTAATAATGCAATTTTGTGGAATAAAAGAAATCCCATTGTAAGTCTTTTATTGTTTTCATATGTATATAATTTGCATTTAAGGAGGAAAATGAATTTAAACCAAAATTGAAAAATGATTTTTACTTTTTCATTTTCTTAGGTAAAATGAGAAAATAAAGATGAAAACAAAAAAAAAAGGAGAACAATAGGTAAACAATAAAATTTTGCAAAATAAATATTATCATACAATTTGACTAATTCATTCATAATTGCAACTAATTCACTTATCAATTTCAATAACTAAAAGAATAATATCATTCAATATATAAATTTTAATAATTTTATATTTTGTCCTGAATATTTTATGTGAAACATTCCACCATTTAGTATAATAGAAAAATTTTTTAAACAATTTCTATTAAATGTGTCAGCTAAACTAATTTTTGTTAATTGTTTAAATAAAAACAAAACAATATCATAAATAAATTTAAACCATATTAGTAGGAATAATTTATTTCTAAGCTAAAAATCTTTACCAAAATCTTATCTTTTAAACATTCTATCAATCTATAACTTTTTTTAAAAATTAAATTACCTAATCTAGATAAGCTATTTAGTGTAAATATTTGCATATATATAATACATACATATATGTAAACAAAGAGGAAGAAGAATAGAGAGAGAGAAAGAGATGTTATTACTAAAATTTGTAATTAATCGAACTCTAGAAAGAATGGAACAAGATTTGAAGGCATTCATCTGTATTATCAAATGAATTCATTCATTCATTCATTGAAATTCAATGAATTTTACAGCTGCTATCAAAATGACCTAGCATGTGCTTTCATTTCATTTCATTTCATTTCATTTCATTACATTTCATTTCATTACATTTCATTTCATTTTCAGTTCTGTTCAGTCACGCTATTTCGCCTTTTGCAATTCATTCAATGCATTTAGCATTTCATTCCAATTCTAGCCATTTAAATTAAAAAAAAAAAAATCACATTTAAATGCTTCCTAAGCAATATTTTCATTATTCATTTCTGAAAAATGCTCATTACATAAAATTTAACTATCATTTTAAAATTTTACAAAAAAAGATTAACATTTTTCTCCTAAATTTTGAAATATAAGCATTGAAATTTTATGAAAAACTAAAATATCTATCAATATTGCTTGCTATATCGATTGCATAAATTTTCGGTTAAATTAAAAAGAGAAGAAAAAAGGAGATAATGTTTATCGGAAAAGAAAAACTAATGATTGATTGATTATTTCTGATTAAACATTTCTGATTTGACTTTTTTGATTAAAATCAAATTTTTTTTTTGAATGCGCAAAAATTTATTTCTTATTTAATTTATCAAGAATAACTGATGGAATTTTTAAACAGTTACAAATAAAACTGTTTCCTTTATGTTACGAATTAAAAAAAAAATTTGAATTGAAAAAGTTTAAATGTTAAATTTTTCATTAATGTAAAAATTAACGGATCATTAATGTGGGAAAAGAAAATGAAAAAAGTGTGACGTTCCGGAATAGAGTAAATCGATCTAAAGAATCAATCAATCGATCAATTTCTTTTATTCATATGAGCATAGAACAAAATCGATAATGAAAATGCAAAAAAAAAAAAAAAAAAATTGATGATCGAATGAGCAGAAAAGTAAACATTTAGTTTGATGGGCGCGGAAAAAAAAGAGAGTGTATGAATTAAAATTTAAAAAATCACTTGCGAAATAAAATTTAGATGAAATGATATGTAATGCATTGCTAATTTTGGGCTTAAATATTTTCGTTCAGCGATTAAAAATCAAATAAAACTAAGCGCTACTGATGAAAAAAAAAAAGTAACACTAATTAATTACAATGTATAAAAAGAATAAAAAAAACTTTTTAGCAATTAATTGACTAACGATAATTGATGAGTAAGCAAATGTAATTTAATTCATTAGACATAAGAAAAAAGTTACTATTTAGTAAAATGGATAGCAATTAATTTTGCTTTAATTCGTAAAGAATTAAATTCATATTGTTGTAATATTTTGAAATGGCTCTATTACTATTAAATTAAAATGTTTCGGGAATTTATTATTCAATTTCATTTTCTTTTACAATATGATTTCATTCTTCTCTTTTCTCCAAGAAAAAAAAAATTACATCTTGAAGTGGAAATTTTTATTGTTTATTAATACAACTTTTTTTTTTTTATAAATCTGTATGACATTTATGATGAAATTTTGCAAATTAAATAAGCTTTTCTTAGCTTATAACAATATTTAATATTTAAATTTTGCAATCGATTTAATCAAATAGTAAAGTATTAAGCAATAATACAATGATAACAATTAAATTTCCAATGCACAATTCATGATTAATTGTCATTGCACAACATTGCACGAACATCTTTAAATGTAGCAATAAATGATGTTCCAGAAATTTTCAAGTGCTATTTAACGATTAATGAATCAATGCTAAAATGCTTTTAAATGGAATGTAATTAATAATAATTAGTTCCATAAGCATATTTCTCGATTAAAATTAGTCCTTTTCTAAAAATAAGCATTAGTAAGAATTCTGTTAACGAAAACAAAAAAATAAAATATATTTGAACAAACAAAGAGAGAGAGAGGGAGAGAGATAAAGAAAGAAAGAAAAAGCGATAGTGCATTTCTTCATTTATATTCAAAAAAAAAAAATTAGATAAAGGCAAAAAAATAAAAGTAAAAAAAAATTGTAGGAGAAAAGTCAATTTTTACCAATGTAATAACAACGCAAGAGCACACACATACATATCTATTGTTGATATAATACAAATAGGCCTAAACATCAATTCACTTCAAAGCAAATTCAAAGGCCTATTCAACATATATCTCTCTCTCCCTCTCTCCCTCTCCCCCTCTCTCCCTCTCTCTCTCTTTCTTCTTTTTCTTTTGATAGATAAATGAACTTAAAAGTATATGTATATATCGAAGTGCACAAGTGCAGATATATTTTCATTTATTTATAAAATGTAATTTAAATGATACTTTAATCAATGATAATTATCATTTTTATTTTATCCCTCAAATTTGTAAAATATATCAAAAATTGCATTACAGAAATAATCCGTAAAAAATAGGTAAAAACGTGATAAAACGTTTCTATGCGTAATCTACTTATTACAGAATAGGCATATATGACATTTGGGCATTACAATATTGATGAATAAAATTGACGAAGTGAAATAGAATGGAAAAATTAAAAGAAGAGAAATTGTTAGATTTTAATGAATGCATTGAAAAAAGATTGCTTAGTGAGATATTTAGTATGATTGGAGTGAAATTTTTGCTATCATATGTCTAATTTTGATTTATAAAATAGCTAAAATTTGAAAAATGAGAATTGCTATAGCAACTATGATAATATAAATTTTTGGCTATAATAAAGTTTGAAAATGTAAAAAGAATTAAATCAATGTTTAGTAAGATTTTATCCTGATAATCGTTTATGAGAACTCTTTTTTCCTCATAACGATTGTTAACACTTTTAAAATTTTAATAAAAATTAAAATCGATTTTTAAAAAATCTTTATTCTCTTCTGTGACTTACTTTACTCTAACTATAATTATAGTAATTTATGAGAAGTTAACATTAGCAATTGTTAATAACATTTTTACAAATGAAAAAGCAACAATTCAGAAATTAACAGTGAGAATTGCAATTAAAAGTGCAAATGCGCTATCTGCATGTCACAAGCTAATTATTATAATTTACGAGAGATTTGCTTGTCAAAAAACTTTTTCAGTTTTGCGCAGCATGCAATTGCAATAATTAAATTTACAATTTGCACTTCTTAACTGTTTTCTAAACTGATGATTAATTGGTTCTGATGAAAAATAAATTCATAATTAAATTATAATTAAGCTATTCATGCTTGTAAGTAGCATACACTTGTAGTGTTCATTTTAACTATTTGAAAAAAAAAGTGCATAGCACTTATTGATGGAGTAAATAAATCCTAAAAAGCAACATTTAACAGCAACTAATTTAAATTATATATGCATGGCAGTTGAACAACAACAACATTTTCCTTCAATATCACGAATAATATGAAAGATAAGGTTAATTAAGTCGTCGCACTCATCATCTTTCTTTTCAACTATTTCTTATACCATTCATGTAATTTGCATATTAAGCATCTGGCAATTAAACTCACTACTATTCATAATATTATTCATTGTTATTATTGTTGTAATTTTTGTTATTATTATTTATTATATTATTATTGTTATTGTCATTGTCATTACTATTATTGTTATTATTATTTATTATGTTATTATTGTTATTGTCATTGTTATCGTTATTGTTATTGTCATTATTATTGTTACTGTTATTATTCTTATTATTATTTATTATATTATTATTGTTATTGTCATTGTCATTACTATTATTGTTATTATTATTTATTGTGTTATTATTGTTATTGTCATTATTATTATTGTTATTATTTTTGCTGTCATTATCATTTATTATATCATTACTGTTATTGTCATTATTATTATTGTTATTATTATTATAATTATTACTATTATTATTGCTGCTGTTATTATTATCGTTATCATTATCATCGTCACCATTATCGTTATTATTATCATCTCATCATCTAATCATGGTTTCATTCATCAATAAAGTGCATTAAACCGATCAAAAAATTCTCACTGTGTCATCATCATTTGATCAAACATTCATTAAAAATTGGTTCAAAATACAAAATAAGCGGTGGTGTAATGCATTAGTTGGAAATATTTAGTCGTTTAAGCACAATATTTGTAAATTTAAAAAAAAAATATATGATAGCTAAGCTATCTTTTCTTCAGTTTTATTGAAATTGGAAAAAAGAGGAAATTTTGTAATATTTAATTTTTGCAAGCATTTGAGAAATAAGAAATAAATATTCTTAATTAATTCAATTGTAAGATAAAAGAAAGGATAAAATGAAGAAATATTTCCGTCATACAATAAATTTGTTTTGCTCATTCTAATTTATTTTCAACCGAAAATTTTAAAAGTTCTTATTGTTTATCACTGGATATTTAAATTAGTAAAAAAACAAACGTGAACTTTTAACTTGCTTTTTCATATGAACGACCTTTTGCAAATTTCTTTTTTCTAAAAAAAAAACTTTTTTCTAAAGTTTATACTTTAATTTTACAATTATTAACTTTACTTCCTTTCATTTTCTCGAGTTAATATAAAAACTGTTGCAATATTTGAAAGCAATAAGTGGTACAATTTACTAGTACCAGTAGTTCAGCATTGGAATATATTATAATGGTAAAATTAAAAAAGTAAATTTATCAATTTTTTAATTCAGAGAGTGATGATGGATGGTAATACAGCTCATCGAATTTAGTAATAATATATTTGAATTTCAATGGATCATATAAAAAAAACCTCTCATAAATTGCTATTTTTTTTTTCCTTTTTTGTTTACAGCTTATGCTATTTTGGATGATTCAACTGTATGTCAATATATCAATAATAGGCTGTTTCAATAGAGATGTAAATTTTCCCAAATATTTTAGAAATTTTTCATCATAAATAAACACAACTGCTATTTAATATATCTGAGATTGGATGATATAATATCTTGAATAATAGTAATAACAGTAATAGTAATAATAATAATAACAACAGATTACAAAAAATTCTACAATCCTCATGGTTTTATTACTTTATTTTTATTGTTGTCTTGTAGTTTTATAGTTTTATTCAAACAGTTGAAAAGAGCTGGAAAGTAAATATGATAATAATTCTTAGACAGCTTATAAATTTAAAACATAACTGATATAAAAGTTTAGAAATTTTTAAACTGATTATCATTCACAATCACTTTTTGTATTTATAAGTTATCTAACTGGTTAAGAAGTTTCACTAAGTTTTGACGAGAATTATTTCAAAATCACTAAAAAGGTATCAGTCATTGAAAATACTTATACAACCACGCTATTATTATTATTTATGCTATTGTAATCAACTTTATTGCAAATATTTGCTGAATCATAATAGTATTATTATTATTTGCTGAATCATATATATTATCAATATTTAGTTTTGAATTTGAAACCATCGATAGATACACAAAAAGATCATTTAAAATATAACATACAAAGAGGTCATTTAATATGTGGATATAAAAAAGGAAGGTCATTTAGAATATAAGCTCAATATTTTAACAAAAATTCACAATGATAGCTTTTTTTTTTTTTGCTAAATGATTAATTCAAAAGATAAGAAGTGCAGCTGTTCTAAGAGAGAAAAGTTAGCTAATTTGCTAATATCATTGATTTCACTAATGAAATTAATTTCAGTAAAAGAGAATATCCGTTACACCGGCATACATTGTTGTTAATGAACGCTCTCAAATGATTTGAAACTAATTTAAAATGCTCAATGAGAGCAAAAAAAGAAAAAAGCGTTGAATGGCTTTCACAAAATTTGTTGGCATAAAAATTAACCAAAAAAATGATAAATGATTCCCTTTTTGTGCTTAACGAAAAAATGTAACAAAAAATGATATTTGAAAGAGGAATGAGAGAAGAGGGATGAAAGAGAAAAAGAAAAAAAGAAGGAAGAGTTAAAGTTTAATTTGATGAAAGTAACTTTCGAAAGATACACTTACAATTGTCTTTTTGTTTGCTTTAAATTTATTTACTTCATTTACAGCTTTAAAGCGCAAGAATAAATAGTTGTACAGCTAAAATATAAAAATGTACAATGGAAAGTATGAATAGGTAGGAACAGGTGTAAATAAGTTTATTTTTTTTATCTTTCACTTGATATGCATGATTGAATTTGCTACATTTCAATGAATTGCTAGGATGAAAGGATAGAAGAACTTAGGAAAGTTATTTGATAATATCATATGCGTAACATTTTGAATGAAAAAAAAAAAGTTAAGTACATTAAAAATAAACAAATTGCAATTTATTATTTCTCGTATTTACTTATAAAAGCTTTTCAATAAAATCAATGAAATGAGAAAAATTTCAGTCATTTCTCAACAGAATTTAGCTCACAATCTCGTATTTATTATTTCTAAAATGATAAAAATAAATAATTTTTTTGCGTATTTATTATTTTTAAAATTCAAGATTCAACTTTAATCATTTTAATGAAGAGCTAATTAGAAAAAAATGGAAAAAAGAATTGAAATGAGATAAAAAACAAACATATGATAAGTGATAAGATGCACGAAGTGATAATGATAGTGATAATAATTAAAAAAGGAGGCATTGATAAATCCAGAACAGGTGTTACTCCTTTTGCACTTTAGTTGCTTTCAACATGCTTCCGAAGAAAATAATTTCCAGAAATCGGAAAGAAATGTAACAGAAAGATGAAATATGGTGAGAATGAGAAAATATAATTTGTCATTCGAATTGACAAATTGATAAATGATAAGTATACATATCCATATGTCAACTACATTCATACCTTTACTCATAACCATACTCATACTCAAAGATTTTTTTCCCTAACAAGATTATTGTTAAAAAAAAAAAAAATGAAAATTGGATTTTGAATGCTGAAAAATAGGATGGAATAATTTCATTAGAATGAATGAAAATGATGAATAAAATGAAATTCGTTTCTCGAACAAATTCATTCCATTTCAATTTCATTCAAGCCATTCTCTTTCACTTCATCCTCTTCACATCCACAACATTCTAATTAAATTTAATTAATCTAATTTGATTAACTCTAATCCCATTTTGTTGTTAACATAAAGTACGATTGAAGTTATTTTAGAATGCTAGGAAAGGAAATGAAAATTAAGAAAGTTAAATATGTTCATTTTAATCGGGAAAATGATTGAAATATCCGTGATGAAAAAAATAATTAAGAGTAAAATATAATTTGAAAAAAAAAAAAATTAACTGTAAAATGATAAATGTAGAGGAATAGAAGAATTGTTGTGCTAATAGAAAAGCCGCTGATATAACAAATCTTTATTTGTTCAACATTTATTCTAACTTAAATTATTTCATTTATTTGTTTAATGGAATAAAATGTAAAACGATATGTGATAATAATGAGAAGTTAGGCAAGCAGAGATTTTAATGATTTCCTAATGATAAAGAAGCAATCAATTGGAATTATTGGAATAAATCTTTTTAGGATATTAGCCTGCTATTACATCCCAACTCTCGACTCTCGACTCTCCACTCGACTTTGATCCTCGATTCTCAGTTTTCAACTTAATAGATTTCTGCTGATGCATATAATATATTTTCAAATTTCAATTTATTTTTAAAATTTCACAAAATTATGATAAAGTAAAAATGAAAGAATATGAATAATGGGATGAAATTAAAAATGTTGAAAAATAAATGAATGAACAAAAAATGGATTAAATGTTAGAAGAAAAAAAAGGAAAATTATTAAAATTAAAAGAATTGGTAAAAATTTTCTTTTGTAGCACAGACACATTCATCTTAGATTTCCTCTTATATCTTCAAATCATAATGACAGTATGAAAGATGACAATGTCACATGTCAATCCACTAAATCATTAATCCAATAAATCTAATTTGCATATGTTTACAAATATAAATGCAAAACGCAAATAAATGATATGAATGAGGTAGAAATGAAAAGGAAAAAAAAAAGTATAGTAAAAATTTGAAAGTAAGAAAGATGAGATAAATGTATGTATGTATGTGTGTGTCTGTCTGTGTATGTGTGTGTATGTGTGTTTGTATGGACTCTGAACTGTCAGACAAATCGTAAAAATTTACGAAACAATGTCGAAATTAATGAATGGATAAACACTTTATAAAACACAATTTTAACGAATTTCAAGCATTTAAAATAATAGAAATGAAATGAAAAGAAGCAGAAAAAGATCAGACAAGACAGAAACGGAGAGAAGGAGGGAGAGAAAGAAAGAGAGAGAGAAAGATATAAAAGATAAGAAATGATAGTGATAAAATTGATAAATGAATTAACAAAGATTTCATAAACTATCACTTTCAAAATTGTTATGATTTTTCCATTCATTCTTATATATTAAGGCTATGAATGAACAGTTGGTGAAAATGATTGTGGCCATTACTACAATATATCATAGATTTGAGCCAATTAGCTTAATAAATGTTAGTTTGGAAAATAATTAGCCAAGCTATAATTACATATATTTAAATAAGCAAAGCAAAAGCTACTTACTAATGCCATCTATTTATAAAATTAACATTCATTTGAATAATCAGATAAAAATTGTAACAACATAGAGCAGAAGAGCACAAGTTATCATTAGCATAGGCTTATTTTATTTTAGCCAAGTTCTAAAATAGCAAAATGCAAAAATGCTGTTTGAAATTATTTGCTCAGTTATTAAGAAAAAAATTATAGTTAATTTTACTATTCTACAATTAATCAAAAATTTTTCTAACAAAAAAAGAAATTTTATATTTCTTTTATTTTCATATATTTTTTTGTTTTTAATTTTATAATGATTCACAAAAAATTGATAACCTAAAAATAAAATTTGAGCAAATACTGAGCAATTTGTTGTTGATAAAGTTACTTTAGTCATACATTACCTAGCAAAAGTATTACATTTGAATGAATATTAATTAAAAGTTCAAAACGAAAACATTAAAATGAAGAAAATATATTGGTACTATTTCTTCAGTACATTTTTAAAATCATTTTTTTGTTATACATAAGAATTTTAACAAAAATATGTGCCAAAAAACAAAAAAAAAAACAACGACCAAAAAGTAGAAATTAGGAATTTATTGATAATATATTAACCATTGAAGTTTTGTAAAAATTTTTTAAATTCATTTTAAAATCAAAAGGAATATTTTTATCTAAAAAAATATCATATTTTTGAACTTTTGACACATTTTGATGACACACTTTTTGACAAAAACAGTTTTAAAGTTAAAAAAGTTTTATTCGTTCGAGTTAGACCGATGCAATTCATTCTGCTTCGTTAAACAAAAACACACAATCAGTTATGAAGTTATAGAGATACCTGCAATAATTAATAGAGAGTCTATCTGATGATTCATTCATTTAATTGTTGTAAATTATGAAATTTATTGATTTAAAAAAAATTAATGTTGGAAATTGGCCAATTTAGAGGAGTAAAATTATAAATTGATCAATTTAATAAAAGATAAGACTATGCGATAATGAATGTACATATATTTTGATAAGTAAGGTAAGTTATTAAATTGAATTTACGTCAAATTTCCACTTTAATGTCGCAATGATTATAAGTGACAGTGACATGGCTATATTCTTTCCTTTCTATCATCTTTATCCATAATTGTACCTTTATTTGGAGGTTCATTTGACAATTTTAGAGTTTAGTCTTTGAGACCTTACACATACATTTCTCCAATGGTCACTTCAAAGCTATTATTGACCATTGGAGAAAAGGTAGGTTAGCAATTAAAGTTACACGATTTGTCCTTGGCTAACGCGTCGATGGATTAATTTATGGGAGTTTTAAATCAATTCCATTACAACAAAGTTGAAATATACATTTTATACAGCTTTTAATTTTTCTTTTCCTGCAAGAAATAACCTTCAAAAATGACCATCAAAAAAATGTTCAACTCATTCTTCTTTTCTAAGAAAAAAAAAATCTTTTTATGCATGTTGTCATCAAGTAAAATTATTTGAAATGATTTTCACATATTTTTTAAAGTTTTGTATTTAAAAAAAAAGCAGTAAATGATTAGTTAAAATGAGAAATCAAGCAATTAAGTAAGTAAAATCAACAAATATGTAAATAAGGAAATGAATTAAATGAATGCGCAACAAATTGAAATAGATCAATGGACGGAAACGGAAGATTGCGCTGAAACGATTTGAGTACCATAAGGCAAATTAAAGTATGCAAATTAGCTGAACCGTTACAAATCAAACGTACTATTGCTTTCAGAGCTTCAGTCATCAAATTATAATTACCACCTTGAAAATGTAGAAATATATTCATCAATCTTTCAAATTGTTCCCTTTTTACCTTAAAATTCTTACATTTGCTTCTTTTGCAATTATTGCAAATATGAGGGACACTCTTGGGAGGTCAGTTCGTTTCTGGTAGATTGTAGAAATTTCTGCAAAATACAATAAAATTGAGAAGAAAGCGGATTAAACTATTGTAAACGGATTAGAGGAGAAATACATAAAGATCAAAAGGATAAAAATTTTAGCGGTAGATTGACGTGAAAATTTGAAATTAGTCAATTTTTTTTTTTGGTTCAAATGACTCATTATTGCTGTTTCCATTGACAAATTTAAATTAATGACCTAAATATTGAAGTTGATAATTTTTATAAATTATTTTGAGCTTGAAAATTAAGCTTGATGCATTGTTTAAGTGAATGCCTAAAGTGTATATTTGAAATTGATCATGTTTTAGAAAACTTTTTTGAAATTTTAATCTAATTATGGCTGAGTTTAAGTAATACAAAGATTTAGATTTTTATTGAAAATAGCACAAATGTAGCAATAAGAAATGAAAATTTAAACTGATAGAAACGATCTTTTCTTATTTGTAGTTGTCATCAGTTGAATTCAATAGATTATCGGTAATTTGGGAAATAAACACATAAAATAAGTAATTAGTAGGCGTGGTAGTGTAGCTTTAAGGTCATTTACATAGACAATATGGGTCATTTACACTTATAAATTCAATTAATTTCTATCTCAGTTAATTTCATTCATAAATTTGAAGAATTATGGAAACTATAATCTAACCGTTTGCATTAAAATCAAAGCAGTAATGATTGAGTTAATTTTTAGTAATTGTTACTTTACTCCATTAGTCATGCAAATCAGTTGTTTAATTATCAGAATTATCAGTATTTTTCTTTTTTTTTTTTTTTGGTGATATAACAATGAAAGATTTAATTTTCACTTTGACAAATATTAGCTATCATTTTGGTGAAAATTATATCAAATGGTGACGTCATTTCAATCAAATGTCCTATGAAATTTGATTAAAATTGTGATAGCTAAAGCGAACAATGATGAAAAACAGAGACATTCGCAAATAGTAAGCTAACAAAGTTCATCACACCTGTCGAAAGGTCATATAAATGATGTTACTAGATCGATAAGGTTAAAGGTTGCAGCATTTGTGAAATCAGAGTATCTGAGGACTCCTACAGTTTTTGTGTTAGTTGTTGGCTTTAAATCCAAATGTAAACATAGTTACCGGACGGTAAACAATGTAAGAGACAATTTATAATAAGTCAATTCAAGCAAATTATTCCCAAACTTATAAAAAAAGTAAGTATGATAAAGCACTTAGTTAAAATTTAAAAGGTCTCAGATATTTTATTCTTATCTTTCCACTCAAATTGAATAAAATTTAAAATGCTCATTTTGAGACAGGAGAAGGATGATATTGAGGTGATTTGGCTCCTATGAAAATTCATTTATGAAAAAGTAATAGTAATATCAATGATTAATAACAGCTAATAATAGTAATAATAATAATGATATTTAATAATAGCAATAAAAAACAATTAATAATAATAAATGGTGATAATTAGTAACAGTAATAATAATAAAAACGATTAATAATATAATATTTAATAACAATAATAAATAATAATTGATAATAACAATATAACAATAATAATAACAACAACAATAATAAGAACGATAATTAATAATAACAATAATAATAGTAATAATAATAATAACAGTAATAATAGTAATAATAATAATAACAATAATAATAACAATAATAACAGTAATAATTAGTAATAATAATAATTGATAATAACAACAATAATAATAATGATATTAATATTATTATCACACACACAAACATACAAATGCATGCACACAGATACAGACAGGCATACACAGACACACGAATTTCTTTAGCATTTTGTTTTTTTTTTTTAGATATGTAGTCTGATTGAATTGAAATTCTTTTTTTTTGCTTTTGATTGCAGACCAGCAAAATCAAATTACAATTTTCAATATTCAAACTAAAATTTAATTTAAAAATACCAACATTCTTCCATTTTACAGCAATCATTGCAGAAAAGATATTAGCAAATTGATGAAAATGAGACAAAAAAGTGTTCCCTAATCAGTATAGCTCCAAGATTTTTTCAAACTATTAAATGTCATTACAAAAAAAAAAAGTTTAAAAAAAATTTAACGACGAAAGCTTTAGTTGTGATCCAAAAAAAAAAAAACTAGGTTATTAATGAAATTTAGTTATGAAATTAATGAGGTATTTAATACGCTCATCAATTCTTTTTGAAATATTTCTTTGCTAATAAAATTAAAATATCGGAAATGTAAATTAAGATATCAAAAATGTGCAAAGAATGGATAATGAATAAAATTTTGTTAAATTTTTGACATTTTGTTAGATATTAAGAAAATTGAAAATTTTGATAGCAAACAGATGGATTCATTTTTAGCTATTATTTGATGAAATCAATGTGTTACAAATAAAAGAATTGTGGTGGAAACTTTGCGTTCAATTCTTCTTTAAAATGCATTTCACATCATTTTGATAATGCAAGCGCTCACATATGTGCAAAGCTCATTAGCATTGCGGTTAGCTAATATAAAATCGGCTAATAATGTAAATTCAGAATTCAGAAAGTGCTGACCCAATGACGGATAAGGATGATTGATGAGCTTTAAAATTCCCAAAACTCTTGGCTTAAAATTTAGCAATGAATTTTGCAATGTATTCCATTTGCTTTTCAACAATAAAATTTGCAAACATACTGCTAATTTCATTGCTATCATACGGAAATATTTAGAAAAATGTTGAAATGAAATGAAATGGAACAAAAAAAATGTTTTAATAAACAAATTTTTTTGTGGTAAAATTATCAAATAATTCATCAGTTGAATTAATTATTAAAAATATTAATTTTTCTTTCTAAAAAAAAAAAGGAGAGAGAAAGAGAGAGAGAGAGAGAGAAGAAAAACAAACCATTTTTCGCCAGCTTCCGAATCTTCATCGCTATCAATTTCACTTTCATCATTATCATCCATATCATTTGTCTCATCACTGCAACTACTATCGTAATTTGAATTCTTATAAATTGAATTTCGAATTACCATTCCTTCTTCTATAATAAAAAAAAACATTGAATTAGGAAAAAGATTAAATTCAAATGATATCTAATGCTTTGACATATAATATCTTTCAACTGATTTACATAATGTCACATCGACTAAAATGACTAAAACAAATCTTAGAATTTGTAAGTATTAAATTTGAAATAAAAGTACTTGAAAATGATGATATGTCTAAATGATAACTAGGATTAAAGAATGCAAAGAATGTATGAATTGAATAAAAAAAAAATGAATCAGTAAATAAGCAAAGAGAAATCAATTAAGAAGCAATTAATAAAAAATGATATAAGCATTCCTAAATATGGTACTTATCTTTCAAAGTACATTTTCAAATAAATTTTTTGATATCAAAAGTGAACTTAGCTGGAAAGGTTAAAGATGAAAAGTTAAAGAGATATATAAATGAATGTAAGATTTTTTGCAATGTTTGATAATTCCACTTCGACATTAATTTTTATATAAAAAAAAAAGATGAACGACTAATAAAAATTTCAAATTTTTGATTTTTCATTCAATTTCTTTGAGTGATATATCATAAATTAAACGTTTAACAATAGGAAGTCAACAATCTGGAAATGAAGTTTTAAATTTCAACCGACACTTTATAATAATACATTTTATTCTACCTATTCAATGTTAGCTAGCTAACATCAAGTATTATCTTATTATCTAAACAGAAAAGATATTTTTAATTATTAATTCTTTTTATTTTTTGGACACAAATATTCAAGCATGAATTTTGCAAAAAACTTTTAATTTCACAACAAGTGAATAAACATAAATAAAAATATGCTTCGTTTTTTTGACAGTAATATTAATGAAAATTTGAGGAGATAAATTAGAGTTCTTTCCTAGAAGGAATATAAACATCTGTTTGCTTTGCTATTTGCAGTAAAAGTACATCTTTCTCTTTAAATTCTGAACTATTATTATTCATCTTTTCTTTTTTTCTTTTTACTACAAAAAATTATAGTAAGATTGAATTATATCTGAATGATAATAGAAGATGAAAGTGTTCACAACGTTTAAAATATTTCAATATGACAGTATGTTGACATTTCGATATTTAAATAAATTAAGATTAGCTTCACGAATTATAGCTTTGACTAACAAACTGCAATGCGTTAGCAAGAAGATAAGTTATACTGAGAAATAGAACAATCATTAACCATTGATTGATTATTAGGAAATACTTCTTTAGTTTATTAATTAAATTAAATTTCTCATGCAAATCGTCACTAGTAATAATAAAGTAATTTAAGTAAATTAAGCAAAAATGACAAGAAGAAAAAAAAGGATTACTACTGCTTTTTTTGTTTATTTCATGAAGCATAAATTCATTTTCAAGATATATTTTAAATTCAAACTCGAAATTCCAAGTAATGAGGAAATTGTTTAAATCATTAAATCATTAAAAGGATATATCATTTATATAGATTTAATAAGAAATTTAGAAACTTGTTAAATATATAAATCATTTTCGAAATTAAATTTCTCTTTATGGCAGAATTATCAGATTAAATCAGTAAAGATGCCATAAAAAATAATTCAAAAAATAAATAAATAAAATTATTAAATAATTTAAGGAACAGTAATTGCTTGGTTAAAATGCAAAATTTAAATGAGAAGTTTTTTCTTTTTGCTTTAATACAGTTAATCACTTGAGATTATTAAAAATAATTAAAATTACAAAAGTAAGTGATGATAATTTTTATCAGTATGAACAAAACGAATTATATGATCATAAAATGTAATATAAATTTATCTTTATCAACAAAATACTAATATGTCATAATCAATTCCTAATTATTTCTTGCAAAGATATATATGTTAAGGATTAATGATAATAAAATTAGTGAAAGAGATAAGTTTTACTACCTATCACATTTCACAAAGCATTTAAATTAATGAACAAAGAAGACTAAAATAAAATGAGAGTATAGCAGTACAGCAGGCAAACGATAGAAAAGTAAATAATACAGTCTTTTTTTTTGAAGTTTAAAATAATGCATACGATAGAAAAAGGAAATGAACAAATATGATTCACTCGATGAAAGTAAACAATAAATAAGTAAACAAATCAGTAATCATTTAGAATTGAAAAGTCGACGAATTGTTTTGTCCAACGAACATTGAGAAAAAAATAATAATAATGAGCTAATGATCGAATTAACTATCAGAATAAGATGACAGGAAGTGTCCAAAAGTGAGATAAGAATTTAGAAAAAAAAAAAGAAGCTTTTCCGATTTCGTTCGATCCGGTGGGAATAACAGATGGTGTAGCGTTGTCATGTCATGATGATGTAATAGACAAGAACCATCTTTTCATCTAGCTATTTGCTTCTGTCATTTAATGAACTGACAACTAAATATGATCAAAGATCACATAAGTTCATGAAATTAAGCAAATTTTACTAAAAGTTTATATCAGTGCTTTTTGAAATATGATCAGCATTAAATTTTTTTTTTCTTTGGAGTGAATTCTTCTTTATTTTTATTATTAATCGTGGTTTAATTAAATGGATTAGGCATTGAATAATAATTGCAAGAATGTTAATCTTTTTCTTTCTTTGCCATCTTGTGAATTACTGCAATTTTTATTGGACTTAAATTATTAGTTAAAACTCATAGAATCATTTTTTGAGAAGAAAAAAGATTGGAGAACAAACACTTCCGCCTTAACTATTAATTGTGAAAACATGTTTGCATAATTGAACGCGAAGTAGTATTATTATGTTGATTGTTGTATCAAGGAGACACTTGACCTATCGATGACATTTTCTTCCCTTTCACAATTGATTTACCATTTATTATCAAATAAAATATATAATTTAAAATCCTTATTATATATGTTATTTTTGCAAAATTTGTTGATGATTAAAATAAAAGTGAAATATTTTGAAAATTTTATTTATGAAAGAAAACTTAAGATTTTGATCAAAATATAAATTTTATCACCATCTGTTGTTTATCATAGCTCACTTTTAAAAAGTAATACAGCACGATAAACATGATTATCTACAAAGTGTTGTATAGAAAATTGATGAATCATTTTATAGATAGCTTATTTTGTAAATTATGCTATCAATATTTGCATTAAAACAGATTTTTTTTTTTTCATCGAAATGATAGAGTAAATGGTGCATCATTTTAAGGAATATTACTTTACTATTTCTACTATTTAAACAACTAATATTATCTTTTAGCAATTTGAAAGAAATCAATTCTTTAAATCTATTTATTCTTTTAATCCTATTAAAATTTCAACCTATCTTGAAATTATACTTATTTTAGATTGTAGTAATATGAAATAGCACTAATTGAAATATTTTGTATGCAATAATAAGCATAATTTTTTTTTCTCTGTTATAAATTAGCTACTCATTTTTTTCTTTATAAACAATTCCTACAAAAACCTTTGCAAGAAAATCGCAAATTTTTATATTTCAAAATTTGTGAACATTTTAAATATCTATTTAGTGCATATTTTCTAATAAATAATTGAAATATTGCAAAGGATGAGGTGATGAAACTATTTTTCACTCATCCTAACCGTATAAAAAATTTCTTACGGTTATTCTTGTATAAATAAATAATTTGAATGATCACCTGTAGATAGATTTTCCGATCAATCAATACTATAAATAAACAATAACAATAGCCAGTAGAATTAGCAAATGAAATGAGTGAATGATTTGCATAAAAATGAAACGAGTAATTTAAATAGAAAATATTCCAACGTCACATTTTGAAGTTGTATTGAAATTTTGCTTCGCACATACGATCATCTCATTATTAGAAATTATTATATTGACAGCTGTCATAAAGAAAAAGCGACTTCAAAAATTATATTTATTGTCATCCCATAGATAGTTTAACTTATTGAATAGCTCTTCAATAGACTAAAATATTTGTATCTAAAATATTTATTAAATTAAACTTCTGGGAAAAAAAAAAACCAAACATTTTTTTTTTGTTGTATTTTGATCCCAAAGAAAATAAAAATATGGATGGAATTTCTTTTTTTAAGATTAAATGTAATTAAACTAGTGTGAATAAGAATAAAATAGTTTATGATTTATTAATTAATTTCTTAATTTCTAGCTAAAAGTAATTTCAAAATTTACTTCAAAATGTAAAAGATTTTTATCATAAAGAAATAGTTATTCCTGAAGAGGTTGAAAATTTGTGAGGGACAAATCATTGAACAAAATGATGTAAGATGTCTTTGCTGTGTCACCAACCACATCACTAACCACTAGTAAGAAATTTTCGAGGACATTTCATCCAAATGTAAATAATGATTACAGTTAAGAAGTAAAAGAGGAAAAATGATGATATTAGTGACGCGGAAACGGAATGAATGCAAAAAAAACGTATATTTTTACAAATAAGGAAATATATATATTTTTGTTTGTTATCTCTCTCTCTCTCTCTCTCTCTCCCTCTCTGTTTATTTGTCTCTTTTTTTTACAGTTATCTTCGTTCGTTTCTTTTTTTTTTCTCTTTTTTTTTTTTACACAAAGTAGAAAGAAAATATCGTTAGAACGATTTGCTAATTTACATAATACATTCTAAAGAGAACGACGAATTCTTTGGGTTGTGTAAATATTAGATGAGAAATTGAATATACTTATTTACTAAACAAGATATAATTTTAGGATATTTTCTTCTTTTTTCAAATTGATTTAAAATTTTCAAATTAAAATTTATCCCATTATGAAAATATCATTTCTGTTAAAATTTTGCTATAAAAGAATAATCAAAACTAAATGATGATTAATGATGATAAATTAGCAAAATTTATCACATAAATGGTGAAAATATTACAAAGCATCAAAATGATAAGTGATTATTTGCAAATCTTATTTTTATCAAAATATTTCCTTCCTTTTTTCTTTATATTTAACTTTTTTATTAATTACCATTATATTTTCTTAATACCAATATAATCTCATTCTCTAACTAATCCAGTCATATGAGATTATATCAAATTCATTCATTCACTCACTACAACATTACTTATAAAAGTTATCATATTACTCGTCGATTCGATTTCTGTCATTGTCATTTAAGCTTTTTGAATGACATTAAAGTGAAAACAATCATTTTGCATATAAATAAGAAGATTCTGATGAATTAAATCATCTTTCAAGTACGCAAATTTCATGGGTACCAGCTGTTTACACTGTGCAACTGAAGGTCAATTGTCAATTAGGACAAAGTCAACCTTCGTTTCTATCTCCTTCACAATAAAGATGTAATTTCTTATAACAGTTTATTTCTAATTTTTATTTGATCAAAAGTAATTGAAAGACTATTCGTCTAATAACACAATCGTAATTAGGATGAATATGAAGAGAAAATTAAATAATCTTTGAAACAAGCTCATTAATAATTAATTATACAATGATACTAATTAATAGTGTAAAATAATAGTTTCAACCTTTTTTTTTATTGCATTTCATAAATTGCAATTCGAAAAATAAGAAATTAGACAATACCAAAGAACTGAACCAATACTTAAAAAAACACTCAAAGTGTATCATTAGAGCAGAGAAAGACATTAAGATCAAAAATTGACTGATAAACTACTTTTGGACAATCTGTACAACAAGAGCAGTCTTATCTTGTTGTCTCTTGCCTTTTAATCAAGGTTGAAAAAAATAGGAAGTTTTTTTTGTCCAATCTATTCACTTCCATACCGAAATTTTCAAATTATTTTCAACACATGATTATAAGGATACAAGAAACAAAATCAATTGCTTGAGAAAGATCACTACAAAAGTGAACGCAAACAAAATGCGCTGCTGTGGAATTAAGTTGAAATCAAATATAATTGGAATGACAACATTCAAATGAGCGATTTACTAAAAAACTGCCCAATGAAAACAACGGCACAGCTTTTCAAAATTGGTACACTGCTATAATAAAAGTTGTATATAAATAAAAATGCAACATGTAAAAAAAAAGAAAAAAAAAAGTTAGTAAAATGATTGTTTTTATACGAATATCCCTTACTAATAAGAATCAAATGTATCTAAATATGAAGTGAACAATTCATAATAAACAAAATAAAAAGATCAAGAATTTCATCTCAGTAAAATAATGATTAAACAGAAAACCAGTAGAATACAGACAATATTACATGCATGAAAATCTGATATGTACTGTCGAATCACTCAGCAACAAGTAGCAGGGAGATATTCAGACTGTTTTCAAAAATAATCGTTAAATTTCACAATGTTGATAAAAGCCAGTAAAATCTAGTCGCAGTGCAAGTTCAACATAATGGAGTTTGCGTGGAGGTGCCGTTAAAATATCGAGTATATCCCGTATAAGCAGCTGAAAAGCGTAATAATTACATGCGATAATACTGAAATAAACACTGATAACTAATCATTCATGAAAATCTCATGCTATGATTCTGTTGAACGACCACAGTGCTTTTCAGTATAGTACAACTGAAATATGTCTAGATTTTCTAAAAAAAGAAAAAAACATATCTAAACTTTTTGCAAGACTTTTCTATTATTCAGATCGCGAAATGAAGGCATAGTTATAGGTGATATAGAAGTTCTGTCAAACTTTACTGGAAAAATATCTAATCTAAATGGTTTAACCTTTAGAAATTCAAAAATACTGCATAGAGTTAAAAAAAAAATTTAAATTAAACATCACTAAACCAACCACAAATTTGGAATTTAGAGTTTTCACTTTTGGCTGATAATATTCTTCTAAATGTTGTTGCAATTCCTCCAAACGAATCCGTTCTTCTTCTTGTTCGAAAAATTTAGTATCATAAAAATCTTTGTTAGCCAAAGTTTTTTGTTGTTCATTGAAACGTTTACGAGCCTCAATTGGATCGACCATCTAAATTAAATTAAACCATTTCGATCTCAAAATGGATAATGATGCTGAACTTTTTGTTTTTATATCATGTACATAAAAAACAAAAAAATCAATAATATAATTTACCTTTAATCGGAAAGTGGTGTAGTATCTGAGAAGATCTGTTATTAATGAGAAAAGTACACAAAACGAGTTATGCAGCACCTAAAAAATAATGTCATTTTAGCTTAAATCAAATATTTAAAGAAGTAATATCAAACAGTGATAGAACAAATTAAAAAAAAAAAATTAACAGATTCAAGAAATAACATTTTACCGTGCTTTCTTCATTTAAGAAAAGGTCTTCTTCGAGCTGTCCAAGATAACGACTATGTGCCTCTATGATACCATCTAGATCATCAACATCATCCATCTCAAGAAACAAGGATGTTCGACGACGTAACACAATCTACAAAATAATTACAAAAACTTTTTTTTTTTTACATTAATAATGTTTTGAAAATGAAGCAAAATTATACGATATCTTATAAGAGTACTTTCTGACACAAAGTATATTATGAGATAAAGATGGTATAAGATGTAAATAATTACTGAGTATAACATTAAATTATTTATCAAATTTGCTTTCAACTAAATGATTCCCGATCTAAGAAAACTCTGTGATAAGAAGCATCATGGATGAAATAAAAAAACTTACACTATTTGAAATATAGGAACGCACAATGCTCAAAATCTGAGACATTCGAGCAAAAGAAACTGTGAACATATTCACCACTAGTGTAGCATCTGAAACGATTGAGTACAACCATTTTTGAACAGCTATTATTCAACAACGAATAAAACAATGAGACAAATAATAAAACTAAAATAAAATCTTAAAGCATAAAATAAAATAAAAGTAAAGCATAAAAGGACCTGCAAAGCTCTCCTTACCGCTATCTCTGCAAACTATAAAATCTGAATTACAACAAAAACAAAGATAAGTAAAGTTCTGAATCATTTAAATAAACAATTTCAGCAGAGAAAGTAAGCAATAATTTTTGAAGAAGTCGCAACAGTTAAAACAAACCAGACAATGGTTCATTCTTCATAAAACAGTAGTGATCCAATAAAGCGGCAGTAAGTTGAAAATCAGTTGAAAGCAAAAGCCATATAAATTCAAATGCATTATCGTAACGTCCCATTGCACTAAAAAACTATCAATTTCATCAAAAAAAAAAAAAGAACTTGAAAACAAAAGACTGCAATGTCATAAAACTGCATAAATCAAATTTCCTGTAAATTACAAGAAGTAAAGATTCCTGTTACTCGATTCCGAAGTATAGGCGGAAACTAAAAGTTACAATCAAGAATTGTTCTAAAAATTCTTTTTCAGCAAGCCAATCAAACAAAGGTTGTTAGCTGACTTAAAATTAATGTCCTATTTTAAGTTGTAGTAGGAATGTCTGCATAATTCAAAAAATCTTTACTTTCATTTCCTAACAAACCTTAGCTAAACTCGACTTCTATCATTTATGATTGAAATTTTTATTATGAAGCTTATTTTAGCGTCCAAAAGAACATATGCATTCGTACTACAAAAGACATAAGTTCAAATTCGTAATGCGCATATATAAATTTGCAAAAGCATCAAAATGTACGAACAAGTAGTTAAAAATGAACAAACCTTTTATTTAGAACAATTGAGATCGGAATTTTAGACTCATAATTCAAGCGAATGCTTGCACAGCCATTTTGATCCCGAGGACTTGCAATGATATATGAATCGCCAGCTTCATTAATTCCTTCTATTCTACCACAAGTTGCATCAATCGTTGCTCCCTTTAAAATGTTTTTTGGCCAACTCTTACACAGCTGAATGGCTGCAGTGAATGCATCAGAAACTTGATCCGAATTCAATTTCAACATATCACTGTTATTACTTGTTTTTTCCCTGAAACTGATCGAACTAGCTCAAAAGCTAAATTTTTACACCGATATACATTAATTCTTATCAAAAATGCAGTATAGCTAAACTCATTATTATGTAATTGGTGCAATAGTATGATGTCGGTAATGATAATGTAAATTAGTTATAAAGTTCCTCTTGGATCATTCTTCTAAGATTACTTGAATTACTGTTTCATCTGAATTCAACCGCCTTCATTTTCACAATTCCGATTGCTTTACTGAATACCAACTACTGAGTTAATGTACTTAAGAAAGAATTTCCTAGTAACACCTTGAATTACATCAATTTTCATCAGAAAATAGTCCATTCCACTAACTACATTAAAGAAACTCATCAAAGAATTCACACTAACATCAATTTTGTGTAAAAGATTAATGCAAAATTTTCGTCGCTCAACAAATAATGTTGCTCAATCGCCATTATATGAGCATGAAAGTTATACTTTTGGACGATATTCCGTGAAACTTTGCCGCTCATTTGATAACATAATCTAAAATTTAAAAAAATTTAGAATAGAAATTATTATGAAATAAACTGAAAGATGCTCCTTTGATAAAGAACGGTATATATTTTAAAATTATTTCAAAACTATTTTGCATGCAAAATAATTGCAAACAAAATTTGCTGAATAAGTGAAAAACAAGGATAGTGTTGACATATTGAAAAAAAAGGACAAATCATATCTGACAGAATTTTCGAGGGACTACAAAACAAAAAATAATAACTGATAAAAAGATTAACAAGAAAAAAAAAAACATACTTCTTAACAGTACGCCAAAGATGATGACCGGCTGAAACAAATAAATAGCATTTCAATGGATCAACCGAAGAAAATATGCGCTGTCTTTCGTGCAAATCGTCATCTTCCATGCCCATCAAATTCAACAGAGTTACACTTTTCCCAACAACAAAAATCTAAACAGATTTATACAGATAGAAAATCAATAAATTTTATTTGAATACAGAAATTTTTAGAGGAAAAAAAAAACTCAAATAGAAAACCAAAACAATAGAATTTCCTTCCAATATCAAAGTATGTTCAGCTTCATAACTTAAGCCTAAAAATTTAATAACAAGATTCCAAGAAATAGCTCTTTCTGATGCACCTTTTCTTTAAGTCCTTCAAACTGTTGGAAGATTATTGGTACTGCATCATCTACTATTATATATTCATTTAACCAATTTTTTTCCACAGCCCATTTGTTTTGCGACTCGATCATCCACTAAAAATGATTCTACCAAATTTTATGTAAAATCAAAGCAAGAAATTGGAATTTCTGAGGCAGACATAAGTACTTATAATTTTAATTCACCTTATTGGTTAGATTTACTGCTGCCTGTTATTTCCTTAATTCATTATTACTTTGCAAAGTGGAACAGATTAGTCGTTAAAACTGTATCACTTTTAATCAAATAGATGAATATATAACTTCGTAGTGTAAGCTCAAACTCAGTTAGATGGCTAACAAGACAAACAGATAAAAAGTAAAAAGTACCCGGAAACCAGGATCCATCAATCGACCATAAACAAGCCAGCTATGAAGACATTCATGAAAAATATACACCATAGGGCGCAACACCACGTGCAGAAATTGTGTTATAAATTTATTGGAGATACTCCTAAAGCAGCAAATTTTTAGGTTGTCATGAAAATAAATCTTCATACTTTTTTAATTCACGTGTTTTACAAAAACAGTTTGAAAAAATATATTTTGTCGTCATATTGAAAATTAATCAAATCTCGAATTACCAATAAAATGAGCAAAGCATATTGAAAACATGCATCCCTTTGAGCTCGTCAAAAGTAAGAATGAATTTCGAAAAAAGTGGCAACAAAATTTCCCAGTTAGACAATGCAACCAAAACATCCAAACAAGTGAACGATCCTCGATTGGACATATACTAAAAATCATATAAGCTAATTTATATACATTGATGAAGAAGCGTTTGAATGCCTTAGAATGGTTCTGAATGTAGTAATGTAGCAAAAAGAAACCTGACATTTTGTTAGTAAACAGAACTTATATTTGTTTTTGCTTATATTTGCCAAACTAAAAGATCACATACCTTTGTATATAACATGGAGACGAGGTTCATGTAACTTGATAATACTTCGGACAAACCTGTGTAGAAAGCCTGAAACAATGAGTCAGAGGATGAATTTGTCTCGTTATTTACCATTTATTTCCTTTCAGTTCTGTGTTTCAGCATTAATTAATACGATGGGTATCTTATAATGAGTCGAAATAACGTCCAGTAAAATTTCAAAACTGAAACGAATAACGGATTTGAAATTCTACTCAGCAAAATTTGTTCATGCAGAAAATCAAATTAGAAGATCAGATGTTATCTAGCAGAATTTCAAAAAAATCTTATGGAAGATCCAAAACAGGGTCTGACTCCATCGAAATTTGACAAAAAAACCATAGAAAAGCAAAGTGGAAGTGTTACTCGCATACTATAGAGCTTATAGTAATGACATATGCCAAAATGTTTTTCATCTTAACTTGTCAGTAAAACGAAAAACAGAAATAAGTAAAACGGACTAGAACAAGGCGATCAGAGGATGGTTTTTGCGATTGATGTTGCAAATGCAAATAAGCACTTGCGATAGACAACAATCGTAACAGCTGAAAGCGTAAAGTGTCGTCGATTGCAAACATTTTGCCTAATTGTAACTCAGCATGCCTGTGATCGCGACATACAATATAAGTACCTTCGATACCTTGCAAAGCCATCAGTACATGTCTTGTCAGCTCGTCTTCAGATAAAACTGTAAATTCTGCTAATTAAGATTGCCCTTTTGAGCGATTCCCTCTTTACATATAAAGATAAAGAGCAAATTTTTGTAGTTTCTGTTTCAATATTTGCAATAAAAAAGGAAAGGAAAAACAAATCTAAAGACTCGATTGTCAGTAAGAATACGACAGAGATCAAAGAAGTGACATGACATCTACTTAACTTGTAATGGTTACAGTTTATTTAAAAAAACAAAACTCATCATCCCTTATCAAAAGTTGAATACTACTGAGAATATTAATCATACAGCAAGGTTTAAAATGAAACGTAATCAACACTAACCTGAAGGATGTGCTGCTCGTCCGGTAAGTGCAGAAGTCTGTGGACTTAAAAGCTGTACGTGTTCCGGCCTACAAGAATCTTTCAAAAAAAAGGAAAAAACAGCACAACCTTTAGTTAAAGTAATGTGAAGAATTTTTTTTTTCCATAACTAATTTTATTTGAGATAAACTACAGACTAATCATCAAAAATACTCGCGCTAGTACTAATACCACATCACAAAAAAATATGAAGTAAAGCATAGCTAAAATTTACTTTCAATATAAATTAGAAATATAGAAAAACAATGTTCCGGAGGAATTAAACTATTATGAATAAATCATAATTTAAGATTAAAGGCGTACGAAAAAAAGCTCTCTTCGCTATTCCCGGTACTTGGTGTCGTCGAATGACTTAAAGCAAATCTGGTGGTACGTCGTCGGGATATCGGCGTTATCGAAGTAGTACTGGTGTTTGCATTTGCTAATCTCAGCTTTGCGCTTCGCTCAGCTTTCTTAGCATACTAGAAAAGATTGCATTAAGGTATTTGTAACAGCAAATTTTCCTGCATTTTTCTAGCTTTGATATTTACTTTTTCAAAAATTCCAGTAAGCCTAGACGATAAACATAAAAAAATAAAGATAAAGATCATAAAAAGTGTTTTTTTTTTTCTTTTGGATCCCTGTTTAAACAACTATAGTCCTCTATGATTCACTTTTTTCCCATTCTTTTTAAACATGAAGCGTATTATTGTTGATTTCTTCAACTTTTCCAAAACAACAAAAATATTTGTTCAGTAGAAGGTGGAAAGACTGATTAAAAACATGGAGCATAATTAAGAATGTAGCGTTGAGAAATAACGTAGAAGAATTAAACTAGGACATAAAAGCTAGGTAAAATTCGCTCCATATATTGAGCACACCAGATACTACGCGATAGACTCCTATATCAACTTTCTAACTAAATATTAAACTATGTAAGAAGAAAAGAGATTCCAAAGCAAATCAGATAAAACACGAATGCTTCTAAAAAAAAAAATAAAAGCAACAAAAAACTGATGCAACATAAAAACAAAATTTTTGAGAATCATTTCAATCCTTCTAATAATAAGTGCATTAAAAGACCACGGAAAATTATTAGTATTGTAGAAAAAAATGACTATGACACGTTTAAAGGCATTTTTAAAGACTCTATATACCTTATATTACCGAATTTCCTCAAATAACGAAAATGCAAAAAGCCAAATATTTAAAACTAATAAAAACTCACATAATATAAAAACACCATGTTTAAATAATGAAATAAGACTTAAAGAAACATTAAGCAAAAATCTGTTGGTAGATATCGCAGTTAACATACCCGGTCACCCGCAGCATAGGCTACAAGAAATAGAACTAGTTTGTCTGCATCCATCAAATCTTGTCGTATTTGCAGTCGATGTACTATGTCCTCAAAATGGGCAGCCTTTCTTCCATTTCGCTTAACATCTGTAAAAAACACTAATTAGTAAGGGTAAATTGATCAAAGAATCTCTGCATATACATTCAAAAATCACGTGAATAAGTTACAATGAAACTAAAAGAAAAACTGAAATCAAATATTCTAATTGAATTTTGAGTAGTCTAATGTATAATTAAAATGATCACACATTTTTTACGAACTCGTTCGATCTCTTTCGCTGCATCAACTTGAAAAGCTGTACAATGTTCCAAAAGAAACAAAGATAAATCTTCACGATCAGAAGCTGAAATGAAATAAATAAAAAGGAATATTAAATTCAATACTTTTTTATGAACGGGATCATGACTTTATGAAATATAATCAACTATGTACTTTTGGCAAGCATTATACGTTTGACAGCATTTGAATTTCCGATATGTTTCAGTACTTATTTCAGACACTATTTATTACTGCTTATGGATCACAAACTTATCATTGAAGTCTAAGACATGAAAAGTTTTTGATTATTGCATTAGCAACAGCAAAACAGTAAATAAGTTTAACACATAAGACTGTATTACTCATCGCCGAATGTATTGTCAATATGTGATTAAAAATAACAAAAACTATTGTAGAAAAATGCAACAAAAAAAAGGAAAACATACGGTCGCAGTTAAATTCTTGTATGAAATGATCTAAAAGTGGATTAAAAGTAGACGCGCTAGATTCCATTATGCATTTGGAGTTCGAACTGCAAACCATATGTTTTTTAAGCGATACGTTTCTCGACAATATATAGCCAAACCAATAAGATTAAAGAAATTACTGAGTAATTTAGAATCAATAAAATAAATGGATGAGCCAAATTCACAAACTGTCGGACTAAATTTCGTTTATTCAGTGTAGTAACATAACCTGGAAATTGCATAAGTATATGCATGCTATGTTATTTTAACTTGAGAAAAATTTGCCACAAAGTAACTTCTAATCATAACGAAAGTAGAATATTTCTTTCTTTTAAAATTGTCTACAAAGTAATGACAAAATTAATAAAATAAAACAATGTAGGCTGCATCACAGAACCATGTGATCAATGTAAATCAAAGAGGCAAGTATGAAAATGGAACTTTACTTGTAGACGTAAAAATACAAATAATGATAAGTAATATAATATAAAATAATCAACAGAGTGCTTAAATGTTCATGAATTTTTTATTCAGTAAAAAACATCTGAAAATTGAACTTTTAAACAAAAGAATTTTCACACTTCTCTTAATAAACGACCTCCAATTGATGATCGCAACTAGAGTTGAGGGATGATACCAAGACATGCTTGTAAACTTATAAGAATATACCAAAGGCTTTTGCATACAATATAATTAAAAATGAAGACTAAATTCAATGGATCTGAAATACCGGAAACTTAGTTAATAAGGAAAAATATTTCTATTCAAACTGAATAAAGACGTCAATAATTTAAAACAAATAGCTCTAAGCAATATGCAAGCAATTATTTAAATTAAAAAATAATACACGCTATACGCGCTGTATGTAGTAATCATCATTCAAATAAAACAAACATAAACAGATGCTATCCATTCTTTTTAAAACCATATTTTTTCCTCTCATAAAAGAGATCTGTTTTGGCACTTCCTAAATTGACGATTTTTGGACAGCCATCTCGATCTTTTTCCATAATCGTACATTCCTTGCAATAATAAGCATCACTCACTCCCGAACCTCCACAAATGACACAGCGTCCCTAAAAGTACGTTATCGATTAAACTAGATTAAACTTCAAATCAAATAATTTCAAACTTCTCAAAAATATTATCGTAAAAAAAAAAAACTCAAAAATTTAAAAGAAAATAACCATGAAAGTTGTTACTTCTTAAACTGAGTATTAAATTAGGAGTTCTATTATTAATAAAAGCAAAAAACTGTTAATTACTAAGGGAAATCAAGGCAGTACTCTTTGTTTCTTATTTGAGAATTAACTAATTCAGAGTAAGATTTAAAAAAAAAAAAAGAAAACTAAACGAGAAACTTAAGAAAGATGGCAAATTCTACTGAAAAAAAAACTCAATAAAATCCCTCAAGATAGATTTACAGAACTCGGCATTTACTCTACTAATTTACAGATTATTTAAATACATGAATTTTTGCAAAATAATGAAATATTGTTCAATAAAACAATTCAAACATTCATTAGCTCTCACCTGATATGACCCATAATTGCATTCATCACAAATTCTTACTAACGTACATGGCCGAACATATGAATCACATATAACACAACGACCATCACCTACAACGGAAATAAAACTAATTCTAAAACAAAACTGAAAATGATATTAATCTTGCAAATAAAACTGAAAATAAAACTAATCAAATTGCTAAACAAATTAGATGAAATAGTGCAGCTAAGCCTAATAATATATAAAGTGTATTATTAGACCTAATTCACATAGAAAATATAATTATCTGCTCATTACATTGATTAATACTTGAATGACTTGAAGATCAATTAGTGATTGAGCAACTATTAGGACACCACGCCAATCAAGACTTGAATACTATCAAGCTTCTGGAATCATTTAATGTCGCATAACTAATACTATCCATCAAGGTCCCATTTTTCAAGCCGCGGATAGCAACACAGAGAATATTACCATACTATTAGCCATCAGAACTGATTCATTTCAAGCATTTGCTGCTTAATTTTAAACGCTAATCATTAGTTAGAAAAAAATGACAGCTTATTAAAAGTTTCAAGGATTACGTCAGTGACATGCTTGACATTCCTAAGAAAGATCTAAGAAAGGAAACGAGATGGAAATGAAAAAAAAAAATACATTTTTCGCAAAGTCGACCAATAGCAACGCCTGGTTGTTTACGACAAAAAATCAAATCTGGATGATGTTTCGCCATATCACACAACTCCTTTTATCGTAACAAAAAAATACTTTCCTGAACAAAACCGGAGATTACTTCTCAAAAAATCACAACAATTCCAATAAACAGGAACATCTCGTAAATCGTTGCAGTTTTATAAACAAAGTTTAAATGAATTAAAAAGCATTTCCTATAAAAATTCGATAAGAGTTAGTCATCATGCATAATAGTTTCCTTCTGCGTTACGCATTCAACTTAACACACCCAAAAATCTTTAATATCTATAATTCCTTATAAAACATTCCAGAATATCGCAGTCCCACTATCAATACAAAAGTAAAACATTGCAATCCTTTTAGATACAACTATAGAAACATAATTCCTGTTAATAGAACCGGAATATTGCAATACATCCGGAAAGATACCATCACGCACATGGCAATCCGTAAAAGATTCATTTTGAATTCCTGGCGGTAATGCAAATGAAATTCCCATTGCATGCAACGAATTGAATTGAATTGCTGTGATTACGGTTGTGAGAGGAACTTGGATAAATGATTTAAGCATTGAGGAATTAAAAAGTCGTGTAATAAATTTGTAATAAATTAATTAAAATGAGTGGAACTTTTTTTAGGACAACTGATAGGTAATTCAGATTGAATAAGTGTTACCTGTGGGCACAGGTGGTGAACTGGTAAACAGGAATGGTTATCAGTGTTGCAGTCATTGCCAATGACGTAAGTTAATTTTAATCATTCTTTCACTATCTTTTTACTGCAAAATTTCTGCAATATTCACTGGATTAATGTTGTTAAATTAGTAATTCAGTGATAATCAATTTATGAGTAATAATTAATAATTTAATTTACTATAAATATTTGCAATTTAGCAGTGTTGATTCTTAATTGAAGTAAGTTTCAAGCATAAATGGATTAAGCAGTTAGACAAGGAATTCATTCATAATAATTTTGGAATTAAAATTTTCTCTCTCCCTTTTTCACTCTTCATTATTTATTTTAATTAAAATTATTTTCATTAATATAGAGTTCACCTTTATATCTGAGTGTAAACGAGAAGGAATCATCGCGAGAATTCGATATTCAAATGTTCATTTATTGTTCACTGGATATTGTTGATGAAAAAGTACTTGGTGCAAATAAGACCTTGGAATTGTATTTGGGGCCACTCATATCAGATCAGAATTTCAAGGTTCATTTTTAAATTTAATGAAAAGAAATTCAATTTAATAATTTAGATATTTCATTTTAGTTAAATTGCTGCAAATTACCATTTCACATGAATAACATTTATTTTACTAATGCAATGAGAATGAATTGTGATCAGGATTTGATCATTCTTCTAATTTTATTTTTAGTCATTTGGTTATGTAACAAACACTAATGTGAAAATGATTATTGTGACGGAAATAGGTGATACTTCACTGAAGGATCAAGATATTCGTTCCGTAAGTTATTTGATTGAATTTTATGAAAAATGATCAAAATACTGAGCAAAAATTCAAGTTTCAAAAATCGATCAAAAGAGATCCTTTCATTAGCCTTTTATGATAATTCGTAGAATTAGAACTAGAATTATACTCTCACTGAAACATATAACTTAGGATGTAAACTGCATTATTATTTATCAAAACAACAGTTGAAAATTTGCTGAATGCAGTTACTATTTTCAGTGAAAAGTTACCAAATTTCTTATCTACAATTATCTTCAGATGTTCAAAAGGCTTCATAATGCTTATTGTAATTCACTCTCAAATCCTTTCTATGTTCCCGGACAACTTATCAAATCAAAGTAAGTTTTAATTCTGAGTCTAAATGTACTTTTTTCTGCTAAATTTTACGAAAAGTAGAATTTTCATATGCATGTTATGATTTCTGTTTTAAAAATGTCTGTTTCAGGGTGTTAGACGAAACGGCAAAAGAAATATTCGCAACATAATGGAAATTTATTTACTTAAGCTGACTTTGTCGTAATGTATTATTCAGTGATATGTGTAACAATTTCTGGTCATAACGATGTTTGTAATTTTTCTGCCAATAATTTGAAGTGATAAAATGATAATCTGATAAATTTTCAAAAAAACACATTTGTTGTGAAAACTAGCTTAGTTTGCATTGATAATTTGAAAATATTTATTTTTTTTCCTGATTTCTTGTTAATAGTAGTACTGTATCAAATTTTTTGGCTTACGTTTTTTTTTCAGGTAAGATACTTAATTGATAATGCAGTTGATGTTGAAAAACGTTGATATTTTATCTTACAGCTAGTGTTTTATCAAGTATTTCCCCATTTAAAGATCTTGTACTTATATTCCCACTGAGTAGAACTATTTGAATTTGTTAAATGCTGGGTACTTTTTAGGGATGAATGATGATGATGATTCTGGTTTCAGCGGAATTATCAAAATTTCAAACGTCAGCGATTTTATTGCTCCTTCACAGGTTTGCTTGGTTTTTATTTTAATCTTTAGGTTTTAAAAAAATAGGTTGTTATGAGTTGTCAGATTTTTAGAGAGTTAATTTGAAAAAATTTTCTGGAAACTAGTACGATATTTTTTAGGCATGCATCTTACCACTTCAGTCGAAGGAATCAGATGTAGAAGTTCAAATTCGAGTTAGAAGTCGATCAAAGAAAGTTGATGATAATGCAGTAAAGAAAGTAGAGATTACATTAAAGGACTGCCTGGCATGTAGTGGATGTATTACAAGTGCAGAAACGGTACTTATTAAGGTTAGTGATACTTTGAAATCTTAATGATTTGTTTACACTGACTGTTATATTGCTTTTTCCTTCTCCGTTACGGTATTTTCCATATCTCATCACAAAATTTGCATAATGTAATTTTGCACGGCTTACTGTAACAAATTAGTTTATTAAGGAAGAATGTAATATATATCAGTGGTGTTTTCATTATAATTTAGGGTGTTAACAAACAGTGGAAACGAACGCAAATAAAAAAAATTTTTTGTTTTTGCACATATTGTCTTGCATTGTCGTAAATAAGTAACTTTTATATATTAGGTTCTGGGATCTTTTAATGAATTTTTATTGTTTTATTATTCAGGAACAATCGAAACTAAAGTTTCTGGAGGGTTTGGCAAAGGCGAAGTTGAGCGTAATGACCGTTTCGCCGCAGTCAATAGCATCCATTGCGTATAAACGTGGTTGTCATCTGTCAGAAGCAGTGAGACTCATTGCCAGAATTTTCAAGAATATGGGAATAAAATATGTTGTTGATTCAAGCTTTGGAAGGCTATTAACTTTATCACTTTCTTATGATGAATTTAAGGAGTCTCAGTTGCAGCGACCAATTTTTACGGGTGTTTGTCCAGGTTTCGGTAAGTTATAACCTTTAATCTTAACATTGATTAAGATTTAATCTTTAATCTTAACTTTATCTGATTCTGATATTTCATTCATTATCATATAATGATCTAAAAATCGATTTTGAGAGATTTCATATTACTTTCTTTTTTTCTGCTGCTCAAACACAACATTTTTATATAAATCAAATATTGTGCTTATAACCTTTTTTAACGTAGTTGCTAACCTTTAGTTTTTTAGTATGCTATGCTGAGAAAACTCATGGAACATTACTTATCCCTCATATTAGCCGTGTGCGGTCACCACAAGCCATGATGGGCGCACTTGTGAAAGACTATCTAGCAAGGTTCTTTTCAAGACTTTTTCTTGACATTCTTCTGTTCTTTTTTCAATTTCATGTCCTTTGCTATGCCATGTTTTGACAAGAAATTGCAGTAAATGTCTTCCAAACATCTATTTTGCTCAATTCTGGAGTTAAATTTTAGTGTTAATTTGAAATCATTTTAACCTTATTTGATTTTTTTTTTTTTATAAATCTATGCCTTAAGATTAAATCGCGGGTTTTGAGAGCTATCAAATGAACCTTTTTGCTTAGCATAAGCTTGAATTTTCAGGAAGTTTAATGTGAGACCGGAAGAGATATTTCATGCTTCTGTTATGCCTTGTTTTGACAAGAAACTTGAGGCTGCGCGCTCGCATTCCGGGAATCACTTTAACTGCCGTGAAGTTGACTGCGTTTTAAGTACAGGTCAGCAGGTCTTTAAATATCTATTCCTATTTTATTTATGACTCTGAGTTTCGATCTTTGTCTCTCCACTTACAACTCATTAATTTCCCAAATTTGTTCTTACCGATGGTATTTTAGGGGAAGTGGATGCAATTTTGGATGAATGTAGCTCAACAGAGAGTTTTTCTGTCGCTGGAAAAGTGGGTTGGCTAAATGCACTGGAGAATGGGAAGATAATAAGTTCAGAGGGAGGCTCTTCTGGTGGGTACGCTGAATACATTGTGAAACGATTTGTTGAAGAATCAAAAACACCATTGGAATTGAAGAGAACTATAAAGTAAGTTGAAGATAGAATTTTTTTGAAGGTTTCTTTACTTTCTTAAGCCTCAGTATTTTTTGATTCTTATCTAATTGTATTTTTATTGCTAAATGGTAACATGTTTGAGATGCATGAAACAAAAGAGATAATCTAACATGTAGACTGTATTTTTGAAGACTGAAGGATAGTGATAGACTAAGTTTTACAGGGACAAAAATTGGGAAATCATTGAAGCAATAGATGGTGAAACAATTGTGCTTTCCGTGGCAAAATGCTATGGATTTCGTAACATCCAAAACCAAGTGCAGAAATTGAAACGTTCCAAATGCAATTATGATTATGTTGAAATCATGGCTTGTCCATCAGGATGTATTAATGGTGGCGGACAAATTCGTAGTGCATCAATTGAAGAAAGAAAACAACTTTTAGACGCAATTAACTTGTCATGCTCAGAAGATAATTCAGAAATGGAAGAGGAATTAGAACGTGTGAAAGAAGAATGGTCAATATTGAATCCAGATTGGATGAATTTACTTTATACGAAGTACCATGCAGTGGTGAAAAGTGATGCTGACAGAATAAGCACGAACTGGTGAATTATGTGGGAATTAACAGATGGAGAAGCCAGATCGGCATTTGATGATGATCAGTTGATATGAAGTCGAGTATATGAATACATCGGTCAAAAATGAGTGGGAAGACCGAATGTGCATCTGTGATATGATATTAAATGTGATTAAGACGATCACAAAGAGTAAAAAATCTTTCATGTATGTAACACATTTTTGATATGAAAAGGAAGTGATCAATTTTTTTCGCTCGGAAAAGCAGGATGCTATGAGTAAGTAACAATATCCTCCAAACATTCCTTCTAATCTGTTAGCAAACCAGGTTTTTATGAAATAATTTGGGAAAACTGTGACTTAGAATTCATTTAACAAGATTTATTCATAACAAAATTAGAACTGGTTCGATACACCCATAAGTTAATCTGACATTTTGAAACCAATGGATAATCGTTGAAGCTTCACATATTACGAAAAAAAAGTGTAATTTGGCAACGAACCAACAAAAAAGGAAAGGTACAAATAACAATCTGCAAGATAACTTTGTGTAAATAAGTCATAAATTTGTCGGTTTGAATACGTTGAAACCGGATAATGCAGTTGTGATCGCAAAACCCGGGATTTGACTGTGCCAATGCACCTGAAATCAGAACTTTATTAGCCACCAATATAATAAAGCCTGAAAGGTGATTTTCAGCTTGATTTTTCCGAAAATACTTCCTAGTTTATTTTCGAATCCCTGTTATATGAAATGTGACAGTGGACTACTCCATTTTTTGCTTCTTTTCCCATATTTATTGCTAACATTAGAGTATGTATACCTTTCGAAGGACTGGAAAAATTTGGAACAGTAAATTTCTTGGAAGCTTCCTCTATATTTGTATTCCAAATATTTTAAAAATGTCACCTCTTTCACTTCCTGTTGTCCCATATGAACAAACAACAACTGTGGAGGTACTTCCGCAATATTTTCATTCGAATCGGCTTCGAGAGCTAAATCCCAAATAGTTACTTGATTATCTTCTCCAGATGCTATCAATGTTGTCGTTTCATGAGGCGACCATTCCACGGACGTGATGGGTGCTTTATGCTGTTTAAACCGAGCAACAGGCTCTTTGTACTGAAACATACAAAATAGCACTTCTGAACCTTCAATGTATTGTTTGTCAATATTTTGTTAAGAAATATTTTCACAAACATATATTTGACTTAAAGAAATCCTTTCAACAAGTTCGTGGAATCAATTCAAATATTTTTATTCACTGTGGTGTAAGAAATTCCATATAAATATCACTTTTTCGTTTTTTTTTAATGCGCAATTTTGGTAATCCCTGCGCACTAAGCATACCTAATATGGCATCACAAAGTTGATTTTTGTTTCTAGTCAGTGAGTCTTTGTTATGCTGAGTCATATATACTATAATTTGATCTTATATAAGACAAAAAATAAACATTAATAATGAAGGATTCATTTGAACCGACCTGCATAGTTTTAAGTGACCATACATTTAACGTCGTGTCGTCACCACCACTTACTATCAGCGGTTCAAATTTGTTCCATGATATAACATTTGCATGTGATTTGTGAGCATTTTCTACAGTGCAAACACAGGCATCCGACGGTGGAGACCTCAATAATAAAGCTCACATTAATTTCTCTAAAAAATTCATAGTTTTTGACAAGTCCTGAAACAAAATTGAAATATCTGATCGCGATACTGCGAAAGAGAAATATTGAAATATTTCGTTTCGCTTCCACTTAGCGAAAGAGAACGAATCCTGAAAAAAATTTCCAAAGAATTTTCAAAGAAACCTTGTATCCCAAAGTTTGATACTATGGTCTGCCGAACATGAAGCAAGCATTGTTTCTTCCGTTGGTGACCAACAGAGATCCTCTACAGAATCCATGTGTCCGGTAAGAGGTTTCTGGTCAACAACCCATTGACCACCTTCAGCCATCGTCCACAAATGTATTTTATGTCTGATGTCACCAGATGCAAGCTTTCCTAAAAAAAAAAAATTGCAGTTTTCTCAGTAGTATGCTACTTTTTATTACTAAGAATTACGTAAAAAGCACTGTTGCTTCAAAGTAGTGAAAGACAGCAGCAAATCATTTGGGCTTCTTAGAAATATTCCTCCATACAAACGATAGTAAAAAGAAAAAAAGTGATGTCGAAATAAAAAAGAAACGTAAGCACAGAAATACAAACCCATTTTAAGCGGTGACCATGATAAAGCATATCCTTCAGCCTGATGACCAATGAATGAGAAGAAAGGTCGTTCTTTTGGGCGTTTCATAATGCGATCACGTCCTTCCGCACTGGATATTTCTTCCATTGCTTGAGTAAGATTCCATAATGTTACTTTTCCTTGGCTACTGAATGCAGCACACACTTTGCTTTGACCAAGAGTAGTTGTCTGAGATGTTTCAAATGTATAAGATTTGTAGTCTCGTAAATTCAAATAAAAATCTTGAAATTATTTCTCAAAGTTCAGAAGCCTTTAATACTTCTGTTCCTGCAGATGAAATTAATGAAGTGACAAAGTGGCACTGTGAAATGATAGAGTCACATTAAGTTGCAGTAAGCGATGGCTCATGTCAGAAATGATTCTTTCAAGATCAGAATTAAGAGATATTATTTCGACTATTACTAGTAGAAAATCGAAATTAAACATACTTTCACACGATTGACAGTGCCAATATGTGGAATGGCTACAGCGTGAAGTTGAGGTTCTTTGTTTTGAGGACTTTCTTCAAGATCATCCTCACTATCAGACGCTTCATCACCTGAACCAAAAAAAGAAACATTATTTCCATTATTAAACTAATTTTCCAAAATTAGACTGCTTAAAGTTTTGAGTCAAACTCATATTATACTGCGCAAAGTGTTTAGAGATACCCAGCAGGGAAAATATGACGGTATTTCAATTTTTGTATTTCTAAATGCACACAGAACAAAATGAATATCAGGAAAACCTGATCCATATATATTGCAGTGTTTCCTATGTTATCATATATGTGAGAATGATATCTGCTCATGCAAATCTACACGATTTTTGATAGTTCAATTCTTAAATAAAACCTTCAATTCGGTTCAAATTTGACAGTTTCATCACAATTAACTCGTTGTTTGTTGCTTTTTCAGCTTGCGTTCCGCCAACCAAATAACAGCTCATTGGGAAACCAGTACGATTATCGCCAAGATCATCAGTAATTGTGTCAAAGCTAAGACAAGGCCATCCTAAAAGTAAAACTTCACATCTACAAACATAAGAGACACCTGCTTATCCAACTATCTGTTAGTTTCAACTGATATTTTATCTTTTGAAAATGAATTGACGCCTTAAATCCCTCAGTGCTAATAGTTTTCTAGTAGTAGTTAAACCTCCTAATAGTAGCCGTACAGATCCTTACATCCGACTGTCTGTCTTGAACTGATGAAATAGCTATAACATCAAGTGAAATGAGTCCAGAAAAGCACAATAAAGAATATTACTTGTTTCAAAACTGTGATATAAGTGATATGCTTCAGGATCAAAATCCCAATCTTCATCTTCACGCAATGGACGACTTACACCAGGAATGTAAACCTTAATTTCAATTAATTCAAATCAAAAAAAGCACAAATTTCAAGATTATCTATTCATCCGTACAGCAATAACAAGTTTTTTAATAAACTTCACTTTTTAAGAAAAACAAGTTAGCATTCTTCATTAAGTAAAGTAATTTTGATAAGTCATGGATAAAAATTTATTTGTTAATTTGAACTTTATATTCATCATTAAATTACCTTTTTCTTGCCATTTTTTGCCTTCTTTCTTTCCTCCTCATCATCCATCATTTCTATTTCATTATATCGTTCTGCTGAATCTTCTTCCATTCTGCAAAACTTTTTAAGTACAGAAATGATTACTCGTCAAATTTATGCCATTCTACTTTTGAAGTGTTCAATTTCAACAAATCCTATAATCAGTTATCTTATGACAATAATACCAGCCATATCAATTTTCAAAAACATTTAACATCATCAAATTAACTACTATAAAAATTAAGCTAACATATAAATTCCCCGAAATCTCTATCACACGTAAAACCTCCTCGTCCCATGCGTAACCTTACATTTTGCTATTTCGTTGCATTACGATGAAAACGACTATCCCACGTAATATTTCCTCACGTTTTCCAATATTTCCGTATAATTCGTGAAATTTAAAAAAATTATAATTAGTAATAGATGCTATTAATTTAGTGTCATTAGCTTATTATATATTCTTCTAATTTCAGAGAAAGAAAGAAAAAATATATTTTAGGGGCATTTTTTTTTTGCCATTACAATAAATCTTACTGTAAACATTATTTCATAATATTTATTGTTTTTTGCTATATTATTTTTTAATTTTATCTAAAATTTCACTCAAAATATTGCAGGAAATGAATGTTTAAATCTATAGAAAATGGGAAGAAAGATGAAGAGAAAAGGAGAAAGAGAGAGAGAGAGTGAAAGAGAATGAAAGATGTGAAAAGTTTTAGATTTAAAATTCCAAATTTAAAAGATATTGAAGAAATACTGAAAATGACAATAAATCTGAAAGTAAATTTTCATATTAAATTAATTAATCTCATTTACTGTTATAAATTAATTATTCTTTACAAAATATTACATATAAGAATAAAGAAAAAGTACTAAATTGTGTACTTTACTGTAAGAAATTCTCTCTGACAAAATTAATTCTAAACATTTATACTTTATAGTTATATACAAATATTTGAAATTTCTTTTAAGAATCTCTCTTTCCTCCTTTCTCCTTTCTCTCTTTCTCTCTCCCTCTCCCTCTCTCTCTTTCTTCCTTTTTTTTTAGAAAATATGAATTTTTCATATTTGTGATACAATTATATTGCAAGTGGAATAAAAAGCCATACTTTTATGCTTGGCTAATTCTAATTTAAGCCATAGCTAACTTCCAATTAATGTAATATTTTTAGCAATTGTAAATAAATTCTTATTGTCTATTTGTTTCCTTTTTTTTTTTTGAAATTTCAGGAATTGAAAAGAAAGAATTTCACATTATTAATTGAAAGAAGAATTCATTTCAAATATGTTTTCAATAATCTTTCAATGATATTAATCATTTCAATTTAATACTTTCAATGTATTTTTTGTTGAAAACGAATTCACTCATTTATTTCTCTTTGTCATCTTTCAAAATTATTTGTTGTGTTTAGTTAATTTTTGAAATAGAAGAAGTGAAAACAAAAGAATGTTAAAGTACAGTACTATTTGTAAGCATTGCTTTTTATTGCATTTTAATCTAAAATTTAACTTTTAGTGAAATATCTGGTTGATATTAAAAATGAAGCAATAAATCATCGATCATTCAAATGATCAATTAGTATCACTTCTTTATTTCTTTAATTACATCACTGCTCTTCTACTCTTTGAAATTTTCTCATAATTAAAGTGACGGTGAATTTAATGAAAATTTACTATTTTTTCTCTGAATGATGATCACATCTTTCAACATATGAAAATACCAAATAAATTAAAATCTATGATTTTGTAGCAATCAATTTAAATTTGTTAAAAAAAAAAAAGAAAAAGAAAAAGAAAAGAATGACAATAGAAGGAATGCATTTGCACAAATTGAAATGAAAAGGTCAAAATGGTAAAAGATTTGACGGTGCATTTCGAAATAACAATAAATGTCAGATATAATTAACAAATGCATACATATCATTTTGCTATTTTTCACAACTATTAAACCGTAATGAAATGAAAACTATGGAAATAATAATATGAATTGACCTAGTTAACTGATTGGAATTTAACAATTGATTAAAAATGAAACATATTATCATAAGATGCTAAATTAAGTTTATATTACTTGAACTAATCACATCTATCATTTAACCAATGAATTAATATTTTTACACTGATATAATATTATACTAGTATTTAGAAAATTTATTAATTGTTAACAAAATTTATTAATTAATAAAAATCAAATACTTGCAGCAATTCAAATCAACAAAATAGAAATGAATAGAACATCTAATAAATAAAAAAAAATAAAATTAAAATAATTTAACATATCAGTGAATTAATGCATATCGATTACTAACTGTCGTATTATTTAACTAAGGAATTCTGATTATCATATTATTTGCATAACAATAATATGTATTAGTCTAACAAATGTACATTTTTCTTTTCATTTCCTTATTTTAATTTTATTTATTAGATGTTCTATTCATTTCTATTTGTTGATTTGAATTGCTTACTGCAAGTATTTGATATTTGATAACAGCTGGAATATACATACTTTTTTATGTTGATTTCCTCCTATATAATCACGAATGTGTGTGTGTGTTTATGTGTGGATAGAATAAAATGATAATATTGAAATGATATGATTGGTTTTCTTCTGTTATTTAAATCTAATTTAACATTTTTTTCTTTTTGATCTCAAAATCAAACCTTGAATGCTTATTCTTCATTATTATTTCTTATATTAGATAATTGATTACTCTCTGTATATATCTTTAAATTTTAGTTTAGAAAAATTGTACTTATTGTTAACATAATTGTTATTAAAAAAGAATGTGTCACATTTATTATCTCTCCATGTATGTCACATTTTATGAAATATGAAATAACAACAGACTGTTATTTATGCATTTTGCACTTACAAATCGCATCCATTTTTAAATGTAAATTTTAAATGTAATTTTAAATTTAAAAATGTAATAAATTTACAACATTGAATGCATAATGCTATAAGCTAATCGTTAAATTTTCTTAATTTTGATAATGTTTATCTATGGAATCTTGTAAGAAGCAATACTATCTATTTGATACTATTAGAATGATTTTTTTTCGTGCAAAAAATTCTTAAATTAGAAGTCATCGAGAGTGATTTATTTTAAAATACTTATCAGAAGTGTAAAATTTCATTTCTTTTCCTTCAATTCATCTAATGAATTAATGATTTCTTGAAATAAAAATTATTATCATTCGTATCATCTTCTTTACATGCCTATCTTTTTATCCGATATCATGAATCGCTCTATTTATCGAATTCAAATAAAGTCATAAACAGAATGAGAAAATGTTTGAATTATCTGTACGGAAAATATTTATAAGTTATGAAATGATTGAGAAGAGAAGATGAATGAAGCAATTTCAATTTAATAATTTCACTATTGAATTTGAAAAAATTGTAAATTTAAATTTGAAATTGTAAATTAATTCAATATTATTATATACAAATGATCAGAGTTAAATTTGTGATGCTAACAAATATGCTGCATAGTTTTATTTTGATTTATGATAAAACTATAATAAATAAATTTTTGTTGATGTTATGATTTATTCTTGAAAAATAGGAAGAAAAAAATCTTTGATTTCTCTTTTTTTTTATTAAAAGCAATTCTTCAAGGATATTTAAGCATTTTTTTTTCTCCTTTCTAATGCTTACATAACATTTATATTATATTCGTATCATCGATGGAAAAATCCTTTTCGTGAGTCATTTTTCATTCTGTAATTTTGAACTAAAATTAAAATGATAGCTTATATTTTTAAAACTTTTTGTACTAATCACTTTTTTTTTTTGCTTTCATTTTATCATACATCTAAACTAATTAACTCTTTCAGGAACTTTCACTGTTTAAATTTATTTTATCATGTACCAAAAGCTATAGTTTTCAGATTACTTTGAAATTAAAGAAATAATGTTACTATTTTTGGACTTACAAAAAAAAAAAAAAAAAAAACAGAATAAACTTTTGATATTTCAATAATTTAAAAAAAAAAGAATAATTAATGAATAAGAAATGAATTATATATGATATATGAAAAAAATTTTTTGAATTTTTCAAAAATTAATGCCATTACCCTTTAACCTTTTTTCAATTTGCAGTAATCTAAAACTGTATTAATAATACTCTCTTAAAAGACTGTCAATTCATTTAATTAATGTTAAGTGTCGAAAGATGTATGCAATGATTGGTAAGAGCACACAGTTTCACTTTTGTTGACGCTATCAATTCTTGCCTACAGGTTTACATTCCATGGTTCCAGGTAACTACTGCACTCGCTAATCATTAGATTTCTCGTCTTTTCAAATAAAATTCCTCTCTTCCTTTTTTTTTTTTTTTATTTTCTTCCTCTATAACTACCCTTTCATCCAGTTCCCTTTACACACCTTTACGGTCTTATGCCATCTTTTCTTATGATGCTATTCTTTTTTCACTGTTAACTTTTTTTTAGCAAAAAAAAAAAGAAAAGAAAAAGAAAAACTATTAAGTAAAACTTTTACACTGATTAGTATTTTATAAAATAAATATTTTCATGCATATTAGTAAATAAAAAGTTTTAAATTTACAAAAATTACATATGATCATTAATACAAATTTTAGTGAAATAAAAATTTACTTTATTAATCTGTCAGAATAATAGAAATTATAATTGAGATATGTAAAATATCACTGTAATGACCTCGAAATTGTCATGTGAAGAAGTCATTCTGCGCACCTCCTAACTACTACTATCATTGATTTCATACCCGCTTTTACTGACATTACCAAATATTTGTATTGGTAAACATCGATCAACAACCATCATATCATATTATATTTGTATTTGTTTGCGAGCGTTAATCAAATTCTATTGCGCAAAAAAAAAAAACGAAAAAAAAAAAACAAAAGAAAAAGTTTTGTGTTTGAAATAACAGCAACATATGATCATTTAAGCTTTTTTCATTTCTCTTTTCCACATTGCCTCATTTCTATTCTTTCTTGATAGTTTCTCTTATGAAAACTTGCAGTGTTATACAATTGCACTTTTTCCAGTTAAATTTTCAAGGTTTTCCACTTTTTTTTTTAAATCATTTAGCAAAATTTCATTTGCTAAATTATAATGCCATTGGAATAATGAAAAATGAAATGAAATTTTTGTTTTTCACATTATTTTTTACTCTTACTCTAATGAAAAAAAAAATTTTTTTCAAAGTATGAATGAAACAATGCTACCATTTTATTAAATTTTATATAGTTAAAGAATGAATTTATTTCATTTCAAAATAAATTTTTAATTTCTAAAAAAAGTGATGTCTTTCTTTTTCTTTTTGTCACATGAACAATTTGCTTAGGATGATAGAAAAATGGAAATATGGTTAAAAGAGGACCAAACGGAAGAAGAAGTATTTCGCTTCAGAAAAGAAGTGAACATTGCTCAAAATATCATTCCATCAGATTTATTCATTTTTTTTTCTTGCATTTCCAATTGTGGAATAAATTGGTTTTTTTCTTTTTTTTTTTTTTGAGTGAATTCTCATGAATTTTTTCTTGCTACACATTGATGATTGTATTTGTGACATCAGAAACAATCATCGTCATCTGTTCTAATTTTCTATTTCAAATTTTTAAAATGGCCTTCTTACGGTTTGAATATTTAATGTATGATTTGAAAATGTTAAGCTTATGCGAGACAATCATTCCACTTTTGGATGATTAGCAGCTTGTGACAAACCATATGAATGAGAAAGAAGAACTGAATTATTGTCGCATTTTTCTCTTTTTTAATCAAAACATATGACAACAATTAAAATTGTCCATTACTTATTATTATTTTATTATTATTATCATTATTATTATTTAATTGTTACTATTATGTTAAATTCATTAACAAAAAGGAGGAGCAGAGAGGTATGACAAATGCGTTAAATGATAAATTGTATTAGGTTTTTATGAAAAATATATATTATCTCATTTTCGATTGAAAGACCGGTTAAAATGACTTTTAATATCTTTTAGCGTGCCACTTTCAAAAACTGACAACAACAACAAAAAAAAAAAAAAAAGAAAGAAAATGCCTCATTTGGGCGCTCTTTTCTATTCTTAATGTATGCTGAATTACTGCATACTATTTTCTAATTTTTTACTAAGAATTGTTTATTTTTCTATTCTTCTTACTATATCATCTATCGTTTAGAAAAGTGCGCACTTCAAATTACACTGTAACTATCTTAAAACTTTAAATTATAAAATTAACAGTAAGGCAAAAAAAAAATGTATATATTGATGGAAAAATTTGCCTCAAGCTATGACTAAAAATATATTATATCCGATATCCATCCGGAAATTTAATTTCGAAAATTCCATTCAAAAAAAGTAGCAACGATAAGAAATTTCATAGCTAATAGAATAAAAAATGAGAATTAATAGTGAATCTGATGAAGAAAGAGAAATGTTTAAAATTATTTTGTAGCAGTGAAAAGATAAAGATGAGGCAGGTCTGAGAATATTTGTAGTGAAATTTCTTCTTAAACTGCCCATCAGGAAATTAGGACTTTAATCATTATAATTAAATTCCCTACATTTTTATATATGACAATAACAAATTAATAAAGAAAAACATAATTATTACTGCTAATAGCTCAAAATTTCAAAGTAAAAAAAAAACTGAAGAATCATAATTGAAAGATAAAAAAGTAAAATTAGTAATCGAATTACTTTATTGATTTTATTTTAGTTTACAACGTAACAACAACAACAACAACAAGTTGTTAACCGTAAGAGAGAAATGGTCACTCAAATGGACATTCTATCATGTCATTAGAACTTATATTCTCGTCTTAGAAAGACACTTCTCGATGTCTTTATAACTTCCGCTTCACAGAGTCATCATTATCATATCATATCTTTTCATCAGTAATCAGATTGAGTAGTAGACAAGAAATATAACTTAATCTATTATCAAACTAATCAGTCAAACTATAAGAAATCATATATATGCCGAGCTAATTTAAAATTTCTAATTTAAAAACTTTTAGATGGATATGTTTTTGTAAAGGTTATGACTTGTACATCTATCAATAAAGCACGTAGAGAATCAGTAAATAATATGCAAATTAAATTATTATTCCTCAAAATATTCACTAATCGAATTATTCATATATAAATTCCATAGTTCTAGATGATCTGTGATAAAAAAAAAAAAGGAAAAAAACTATTTGCTTATCGTGGAATATTGGGAAGAGAAAACTATATATTGCATCTATAAGATAATCATATTCATTTTATATATCTAATTTTTTGGACAATTTATTTTCTAAAAGTAAATTTGCTACTTTTTCATCTACTTCTTTAATTAAATCTAATTTCTTTTTTAAACTTAATTAAAATTCAGGTTTTTCTTTTGTTGAAATGTTAACACTATGTGACAGAAACATTCAGCGACGTAAGATGTTTTTAATAATTAAAACTTAAAGCTATTAGATTTTCGGTAATTGTAACTAATAGGAAATCTAGGAGTTAAAAAAAAAATAAGATAAAAATGCAATGAGTTAGAATTTTATTTTAATTATTTCTGAAATTCAGGCCATCTGTTTGAAAATTTGCAGACTTCTATTCCTTTTTCTTTTTTTTTTTTGACTAAGATTAGGGCATATTGTTACTTTTAATACTAAAAGAAAAAAATGAGGAAAGCAAGCATTGTTAAAAGTAAAAAGATTTTTAACTAATTTTCCAGAAATTTTTTTTCCAGAAATGTCAGCCTAAAAAATTTCATTTCTTTTTTTTTCCAGAAATATCAACCTATAAAATTTCAGGCTCTCAATTTTTCTTTTTTCTTTTTCTCTAATAATATCAAATAATTTTTATCAATTGAGTAAAATAATCATAGTGATTTTAGATTAATATATATTAGATTAATTTATTAGCACTTTTCTCATAGCTTTATCAGTTCATTTGTTTGATAAAAAAAAAATGAAATGAATGAGTTGTTTAATTGAGATATTTAAATATTCCAATAAAATGATTAATCCTAAGATTATGTGCAAAAAATTGATTGATAATCTCAACTTATAATCTACTATCATTGTTTGTATAATTAAGCAATTGATAATAATCATTATTCATTAGATAAATTTTATCAATTGATGAAATCTTTTGCCCATTTGGTAAATACTCAATCAGTCAGTTTAGTCATTTCATTGCGCTGATCGACGATACCCACAAAATCAATTGATGGCGGTGCTGGCGGTTGATGGCGGTGGCGGTGGCGGTGCTGGTGCTACAAATTGTTGTTGTGAAGATAGATGCGCAAGGAAGGGCAATGAGATGTCGTGCTTCTATGTTGTATTAAATTTTGTCACCGATCGAGAGAGGATACGAATGTAGAAGGAATAAATGGTGACATGAAAAGTTTTACCTATCTGCCAAACCCTAAAACTATACAATCATGATTCATGTTCATTTGTCATCAAATAAATAGTAACTAACAGTAGGGGGTCATTCTTGCGCATTTTGCTACCGATACAAGTATTTTCTAGTTTAATTAATCTTAATTGACATTCTTCTAATTTTTATTGGTCAACTTTTTTTTTTTTTTTTTACACTATCTTGCTTTCATTAAGAAAATTTATCCAGATTTAATTGGTTTTTCTTTTTTTCAGTTAAATTTTATCATTGGCAAAATTTGGAAACTTTTTTTTTAGTATTAAAAGTGACATAAGTTTTAAATTAAGGCTAGAATAATTTGAATATCATTTGGAATTATATAATTATTGCAAAAATTATTTATGATTATACTTCATATGTGAATTTTTTCAATCTAAAATAAATTAAAGAAAATTATTTTTAAGAAAATTATCATTTTTATCACCATTTTATACTGATATATTTATTTGTAATAAATGAACAAATTGATAATATATGTAAAACTATTACTCATACATACTGTAACAAGAAAAATCGATATCATGTAGCAATTTTTTATAAATTGTCCTAGAATAAATAAATAACTAATTTTTTTTATGCATTGTATTCTTTTGAGAATCCAACTATTTCTCACTACGAAATGAAAAAATTTTAATTTTATGAAATTAATGAAATAATTAATTTGAAAAAAGCATAATCTTTGATAATAATTATTAGCATGAATAATATCAATTAGGTTATTCTTTCAATTGAATGACAATAAAGGCATTTCATCAAGTTTTATCAATTAATTTACTTTTGTATCAAATTTTCCATTACATTTTATCTATCAATGAAACTTAAAAAAAAAATGAAATTTTTTTTTCAATGTTTTAAATTTTAATATTAAGAATCATCAATATTTCATATTATTACTTCTTAAGTCTTAAAATTCAAATTGTATAAGTTATTTTTACTTTGCTATTATTTCTTTTTTTTTTCACGAAAAAGCCTAGCATGGTATAAAAATGAAAATTTTTTTATTTGTAAGCTAACTTGTTCTCACTTATTTCATTTTTCCGTTGTACTTTTCAATGATACAAGAATCCATCGAAATGAAACATTCAGCAAAATTGTCATCATAAAAAAAAAAAAAAATGAAAAATGAAAATGAAAGGAAATGAAATGAAACTTGTCAGGAAATATTTCTGATTCATATTTTTCATCAAAATATTTTAAAACATTTATTTCAATTTTCATTTCATTCATTCATTCCTCTTCAATTTCATTCCCACAAAATGGAAGCATATAAAATTTGTAAATGATCAATATGAACACTGATTGTGATCTATCTTAAAATATGAATATTTTGAATTTGTTTCAATTATTATCATCTTTTCATTCCTTATCTTTTCTCTCTCTCTCTCCCTCTCTCTCTTTCTCTTTCTTTGACCCATATTTTGAAAAAGAAAGAAAGAAAAGAATGATGAGCTTTTTATCAATCATATTTCGATATAATAATGAAAATTGTTTCTTTTTCTCATCATTCTAAAATTTAACAAATGAACCATTTAACAATAAATGATTTGAAATTTTTTTTTTTTATCAAAAGTGAACATTTAATAATAGTAGCAATTCCCTTAATTTTAATATCTCGTAGCATAAATGATATAAAGAAAGCAAAGATAATAAATTTATTTTTCTTTAATTAACATTTCAGCATCTTCGTTACCACCGCAATCTTTCCGCTTCGCCAAATTTTTCTGCTCCGCTAAATATTGCTAAATAAAGGCAATATATTTTGATAATCGAACAGCAAGCTAAAGTAATGTAATTGATTATTTGATAATATCATAACCTGTTATCATCGAAACTTGTTTATTTTGTTTACAACTATAATATCACTTAGGTTTTGTTAATTCAAAATTTATACCATGCAAAAGTCGAAATAAAACGAAAGGATAGATACTATTTGCTCATTGGAATGTCATGGAGTAGTAAGAATGATGATAAGAGAATCATGAAATGTGATAAAATTGTGATAGTTCGCTGTTTAAATCCATTTGTATAATTTTTATCGTTCATTAAAATTCATTTCATCTATTACAACTCTCTCTTTCATCAATTCTCTAAAATTTTTTATAATTATCATTTCGTTTCTTATTCATTTATTTTACTAATTTTTTGTATCTTTAGAAAAAAAAATGAAATAATTCCAAAGTATTAAATAAAAATGGAAAACAATCATTTGATTATATTTTATAATGCAAATAGTAAGTACTAATTTGCAATTAATTAAAATTTGTCATTATTTATTATTTTAAAGCAACTTTTATCTTTTGAAATTTGCTGCTGTAAATTTTTGAAATATCTTCTCTTTCTTTATCTCTCTCTTCTCTTTTCTCTCTCTCTCTTCTTTTAACTTTGAACTCATTAATTGATGCTACTTTAAAAGACATTTGAGAGAGGAAAAGACCTTTTATTTCTTCTAATTTTATTGGTTTCCGGAAAATTTTTGCAAATTTAAAAATTCGAAACATTACGACAATTGGTAATTTCATTTGTTGAATAGTATTCAACTTTAATATTTCTCATCAGTTTAAATGCAAAGTGGAATAGACGATATAATTAATTATTTGTAAATCAATAATTAAAAAAAAATTTTTTCTTAATTTTAAAAATTAATTTTTTTTTTCTATTTGCTTTTTGATAAGGTCATAAGTGCTAGTGAACTAAATGCAAACATTTTGAATGTGACAATAATTGCTAATGTTATTAAATTTTATGATTTATGAGGTAGCATTGAAATTTTAATGCTTACATTCTTCTTTTCAATTTAATTAAATTGTACTCATCCATTTAATTTTAATTATATTAACTTTTGTTGACATGAAAGCTTAAATAAGGTATAACAAAACAATTTTCAAAAATACTAATTCAAATATTTTTACATGCTTAAATTATTTGCTTCATTTTTCATCAATAACGTTCATCACGTCGTTTTGTTTACTTTTCTTTTTTTTTCTACCTCTCTCTCTTCTCTCTCTCTCTCCTTAATCTATATGAAATTTTTATGTTTATATTGAAATAGACCATTATTTTTTATCTATCAAAAAATAAAAATAAAAATGATAATCAAAAAAAAAAAAGCGAAGAAAATGAAAAATGTTTATGCATGAAATTTTTTCTGTTTATCAATGTTCTATTTTAAAAAGTTCACTTTCAAAAAGAAAAAAAAAAGGTATTCGTTTTTTTTTTTTTTAACTAATTCAGATATTTGCTAATCATTCTCTCTCTCCCTCCCTTTCTCTCTCTTTCTCTCTCTCTTCATTCTCTCATTACAATAACAATCTCAAAGATATCCTTTTTTCTTTCACCTCCTACAGCAATACTTCAATTTAACATTTTCAAAAAAAAAAAAAAAAATTCCAGAAATATTTAAAGCATTGCATTGATCAATATTTGTTATACGGTGTGAAAATAATTTGTACATAGCATTGATCTTTTTTCCTTTTTTTTTTTTGGCCCAATAATTCTTGGCTTATTTCAAATATTTCAATTATATGTCTAATATACTTTACCTATATTTTACCTAACTTTCACGATTCATAATCTAATCTTACTCAAATATATATGTAATGAAATTGTTTAATTCAAATTTACAATTTAATTTATTGCAAAAAAAGAAATTTTTTTTTTTTTTTTTGAAGTGGAAAGTTTACCTAAAATATTTGAGTTAACTGCAAAACGTTTAAGTACACAAATACAATTATTTCTATTAAATAAAGATTTTTCTTTTTAGCAAAATTGATTCTATCTAGTTTTATTGCCACAATGGAAAATATATTTGAATAAAAACTATGTGATGCTAAAAAAAAAAAGGAAAGGAAAGAAAGAGAAAGGGAGAGAGAGAAGAGAAAAAGAGAGAGAGGGAAAAAACCTTTCATATTACTTTGTTACTTATTGAATGTAACGTCTATTATATAATACGTATTAATAACGCTTACTGTTTGCACTTTTTTTTTTTGTCAAATTTTTTTGATAATTAAACTGTATTATACAATTTAGGATAATTTACATTTTACCTTTTACTTTTTATTTTTTTATATTTACTTAACATCCACATTAATAATTGCAATATTTTTTAATTGATCTGAAATTAAAGAGGAAAATTTAATTAATCTAATTTACTTTGGTAGTTTTTATACAAATTAACTATAAATGATTAATTTCATTATTAATTTAAAATGTTTTTTTTATATTATTAGCCTTAATTGATAATATGTTTTTAAATTTTAACGATTATTTGTCAATTTCTTCTCCTAATAGTGAATTTTATAAAAATAAATAAAAAAAAGACAAATTAAAAGCTAATGTTTTGAATGAGGAATTATTTCCATTATAAAATGATAATTAGTATAGCATAAAAATTAAATTGTAGTGCTTATGTAAATATCTTGGCTAGTTGACATCAGATGATAATATCACAATAAAATTGTCACAAAACATTGTCACATTAATTCTTTTTTTTTTCTTCTATTTTAGCTATTATATTATAGGCGGTTGTTGTTTTTTATGAAAAGATTACTTATAATTTGCTAATTTATAATTTACTAATTTGAAAAGATATTTTTATCTCAAATATTAAAATATTACAATTACCACTACAACAACAAATATTATTGCCGAAATGTTACTTGATAGAATTATTCGTCTAAGTAGATGTTGTTGTTTATAGTTGTTCATATAAAATAACTGCAAAGATTACTTATAATTAATTTATAATTTACTAATTTGAAAAGATATTTTTGTCTCAAATGTTCAAATATTACAATTATTTTCTTTACATATACAACAACAATAACAAATATTATTGCCGAAATGTTACTTGATAGAATTATTCGTCTCAATAGATGTTGTTGTTTATAGTTGTTCATATAAAATAACTGCATATTTGTGGTTATTATTGTCAACCTTGACTTATTTATTTCATTCTTGCAAATAGCATTTGACAGTTACGCCGTAAAGTAACCGTTTTCCAATACATCACTATGCCATTTATTATTGTTGTTGTTACTGTTACAGTTTAATAAACAAATATAATAGGAAGGTCATATGGTTTGTCCTCTTACATTAAGTTTTTTTTTCTTTTCACGACATTGACAAATTCAGTCAGTGTCACATTCCATCGTTTTGTTGATGGAAAATTTTTCATACTTCTTAAAATAAAACTTTATGCTTACAATGTACGGTAGAATTTATTCAAAAAAAAAAGGACAAATAAAATTTAAAAAAGTATTTGAAAATTAGAAAATGAAAGAAGATAAGCCTTATTAAATGATAAAAAGGCAGAATTGAATATTTTTTGTGATATCTTTGATTAAAAAAAAAATATATACTTATCATTGATAGATTATTTGATTAGACTTTTTGTTGCATGAAAGAGTTATTCGTTACTGATTAGTGTTAGTTGATAAAGAATGAAAATTTCTAATATACAATCAACTAAACATTTTCTATTTAACTTTGATATAAACATTGCTATTGAAATGTCTGATATCTGAAGAAAGATTGTGTTTAATTTTAAAGAAAAAAAATGAAATATGATAAAAGGATTAATGTTATAATTAAAATTAAAAAAAAAATATCAAAACTATAAATGTGCACTTAAAATTTTCCACTGAAATGAAGAAATGGACAATGGAAAGTTAATATTTCTATTGCATATTCTTTAACAATTTTTAATAGCTACAATTTAAAATGTTCAACAGTCCATGAAATGGTAATTTATTATTTTTTTTTTTTGTGCCATCTATGAAAAGTGTATGTCTTTTCTTTTTTGTTAGATTGCGCTTTTAGGTTTTTTTCTGTTTTTTTTCATGTTTTTTTTTTGATGGTACATTGCCTAACATTAATATGAATGATGGAAAAAGGAACAGATGTTTTACTTGAATTATTTTATTCACTAATTTTCTCTTTTTCTCTCTAAACGTTGTGATCATCATCGTTCACTTTTGTAGTATTTTTACGTAAATGCGCTTCATGTGTTACGTTAGATCACGTGAATGCATTTCGTGTATTCATTATTTGTAGTATTGTCTAGTAAAGTACCATAACACGTAAGTAAAATGTTCTTTTCTTTACAATTATATCCAGGGATTATAATAAAATAAAAATTCAGTTTAACAACATATCGAATGGAACTTTAAAAACTTTATTTTTAGAAAAGATAATCTCAAAAAAAAAAAAAAGAGAGAAATGTAAAAATGGATTAAATTTAATGTCCAAAAACTTTTTCAAAACAATGCATTTGATGAAAAATCTCAAATTTTAGTGCTACAAAATGAATCCTTTGTTAATCGTATTAACTGTAATAACATTTTATTAAAATCAAATTGAATAAAACCATAACTTTATAAAAAGATCGTTCAAAATTGAATATGAAAAAAGTACATATATCGTAGTCTCATATTATTGCACTGTCTCTCATTCAATTAAGAATCATTAAAATATTTTTAAAAAATTTAATCAACCATCATAATAACCTGAAGTATTCTTTTCTTTTTTATCATCCGATTTTTTCTGAAAAACTATAAAATTTGTATTTAATTTAAAAAAAGCAAAGTTGTAAATTTATTTTATATTATTGTTAATAATCTATAAATTATTGTGTAAGATATGAAAAAAATTTTTTCTAATGTAAATTCTACTGTTGTCTAATTTGAAATCTATTCTTAATATCGAACACACTTTGTTTTATTAAAAAATGTTTTTTATTGTAAAATTCTTGAAAAAAATTTTCATCAAAAAAAAAAAAAATATAATATTTGAGAATTCGCTGGAGATAGATTTAACAATATTTTTTCATTTCTTTATTTTAAAATTACGATTATATTAATCATATCAGATTTAGTTGCATAAATGTATTCTCCAAATGAATTCAAGAATAATTGTGAAATTTATTTTAACATTATTTTAGTATAAGATATAAAAAACGTTTAAATTAAAATTTTATACAGTTATTTCTCAAATGAAAATTAAAGAAAAACTAACATCGTTTTAATTTTTGGAATTTTTAACCAGAAATTTTTCAAATTTTGCAATTTTTTTTTTCGTATTTCAACAATTACATTTCATTGCTTAAAGTGCATACAACAAATCTCTAATAATAACAAAATTTTATTTTCAAGATTTACTGTCATTCTATCATTATTCATCGATATGGAATTGAATGGTTGCAATATTTTTTCATTTTCTCTTTCTCTCTACTTATCATCAAACATACTAAAAGGAAATAAATGATTCAATCAATCATTTTATTTAGCGAACATTATCATTTGTTTTGCTTTTTTTTCTTAATTCTTATTTAATTCGTTTCTAACATTTAATTTCATTATGTACTATTTCTTTTCTTTCTTCCTATCTTTTCTATCAATTGCAGTATGCTAAATCAAATTATTGATTGATTTCAATTAATGTATTAGTAATTTTGACATATATTAGTAACGATCTTATGTGATTTTATTCTCTAAAAAATAATTATATTATTATCGAAATAATTAATTAATTTAATTTCATTGCCATTATGTTGTTTCTTTGTAATTTTTGAATAAATTTATTTAAAAGTTAAAACAATGGAATTTATTTCATTTATTTTTTTATCTTTTTTTTTTGAATGTAAGCTTATAAATTAATTCTAGAATAGATTTATATCATTCACAAATCATTTTTTGATAATTATGCAAAAAAAACAAAAATATGTATTGCTTAAAAATGCTAACAAATGTATTTTGGCGGAAATTGAGTTTCGTAAATTCATTCATTTCAAAAATTTTAATTTTGTTGCAACTATTGAGAGTAATAATGAGTTTTAAAAGGAATTTTTGCATTTTTATTTGGATTTATTGGTGAATTTTTTATTTTTTGTTTTTTTTTTGCTCTACAAATTAGCAAAATTTGTTTCTCAATTTTTCTGTATTCGTTTTGTTAGAAGTTCAGTTATAAAAGTTACTTGAATAATATTTTGCGCCGTAATTTTAAATTTGCATTTTTTTTCACTCCTGAAAATAAATTATATCTTAGAAATATTTCATTTAATCCAAATTAAATTTTAGTAATGAAAATTATGAAAATATATCATTTGCATTTTTTACAGAATGTTTTATGTTGGATGAACTTCTGAATAGCTAAGCTCATTGAGGTTACAATCAATGAAATTTTGTTATTTTTTTATTCAAAAATTAGTGGGAAAAAAGAAAAAGAAAAAATTATCGGATAAAAAGAGAGAAAAATTAATGAAAATTATAAAAAGAATCGTTATCACTTTAAGATTACTACCATTTATCATAACTTCTTTATGATACTTTTACTGTTTTTGCATAAAATAAGATCCTAAAATTAGTAAAATATTCCCGTGACAATTTCCCCAAATAAATGCTATTAAAAAATGATAAATTTATAAGCACTTTTTTTTGTTTGATTTATTTTTGTTTTATGATAATGCAATTCCTATAGTTGAATGATTGTGCATTGGTAATAGAAATTATTAAACTTCAATTAAAATGATTTTCATTTCATCAAAGGAATTTTTTCCTCATCATAATTTGAAAAGAGGAAATGAACTTGAATGGGTAAAGAAAGTTGTCAAGCAGAAATATTTTCTATCATTTCATATTTACAAATTAAAGTGTTAAATCCCACGCACGTAAATAAATAAAAAATGAGGAAATGAATCATCAATTTTTACACGTTATTTACATATTTATTTGAGCGGTTTCTCGTTCAATTTTACTTATCAGAAAAATGATATTATCATAGATTTAAACCTTTGTACTGATAAGTAGAATAATTAATCGTAAATTAAAATTAATTCATTAATTGCATAAAGTTGAAAGACGTGAAAAAAATAAAGCATTTTAATTTTGCTGTTAGCTTGCTGTTTCGTTCCATATAATTTTTATCTTTGCTACAAAAAATATCTCTCAGAATATTTGAATTTATACTTTTACTTATTTATGTCACATTTCACGTAAAGCCTTCACGTATATGTCTTAATTAAAAATGTCATTTAATTCTATTAAGGCGTAATTAATCGAAAAGAGAATGATAATAAGAGAAAAGTAGCAAAGAAAAATAGAGAGGGAACTTTTTTTTTTTCTTTTTCTCCCTTTCGTAAAGTTTTCTTTAGTATAACAAATAAATTTGAAGAAATTACAAATTTTAGAATTTTTTTTTTCTAAATCTGTCAATTTAATTTTATTGTAGTAGCATTGATTTAATGATTTCCATACTTTTTTCACGTACTTCAATATTTTATTAGCTAAATAAATTTCGTTATATGTTCAATTCAAATTTAAAATGTATTATTAAAAACTAAATTTTTCTAATTTTAGGATGAGCGCGTATGCGGCGAGCCTTCAAAAGCTCATCGTCGCGTTAATTCTCATTTATGCGATAAGAGGTTTTGTTAATTTTAATGCTTCTTCAGCTTTTTTTTCTCCTTTATTCCTATTTATTTTGTAAATAATAACAACTTCCATATGTTTTCTTTATTTATTTATCACATACCATATGGTTTCAATAAATTTTTTTTTTTTTTTTTTTTTTTTGAATGATATAATTAAAATGAATCATTTTACAAGCAATCGCATGTACAATAGCTATGTCAACCTTTCACCCATTTATGGGTTTCACTTTAAATCCCTTTTCAAATTTTTAAAACTTTCATTTATTCCAAAAAAAAAGGAAAAAAAAGGGGAAAATAAAATTTTGATTGATTGATATGATAATCAACAAAAATAAAATGTGGAAAAAAATGACAGAAAATTTTGAATTTTTACATGCATACATCATGCTAAGAGCTAAAATGTAAATTAATACTTTTAATTAATTAGAGCAAATATTAATTGTTTGATATATCACTAAGGTATATTTCATTTATTCAAAATTATCATTCATAAGGTATCACTGAATTAATCATTTAAAAATTTCTAGGTAACGAACCTCGCATTCGATTGCGACGAGAAATTGGTGGATCGCAAAGTTTGTTAACCGTTGAATGGGAGGGTATTCAAACCGGTGATCATCCGGATGATAGTGTTGGAGGATTTGCGGTAGAATATCGTGCCGAAAAAGACACACAATGGCATGTTCATGATGGTATAATTCCTTATAAAGGACCTAATTTACAGTATAGAGTACAGGTAATTCTTATATTATTTTAATTCTTCTAAAAAAATAAAATTAAATATTTTTTTTATAAATTTATTTGTGAAAATATCTAATGTAAAAATTCAAATGTTACATCTATCTATCACAACAAAATTTTCTATTTCTTGCAAAAAAAAA